>QNGE01002135.1:0-50225 GCA_008508345.1 Paragonimus westermani
TGTTTTCGACACTGATTGGCCGTAGACTTCTGCGAATCAGTGTTTGACTTCGTATCGGTGCCTTCGTCCAATGCAATCCCTTTACAGTGCCCACGTGCGAAAATCCTTTTGCATATCAGATGGACCTATCATAAATGAGCTCGGCTGTGGCCCTGATGCCAGTATGGGCGATTTTGCTTAGTTTATGTAACGCGCGACATCGGAAATAATAGGAACTACTGAACGTGGATATCCGATGAAGGTATCGCAAAGGTTAGTGCTTGCAGACTCTAGCAGAGGTTGATCAATAAGACGCAGAGCTGATGGTTGGCAAGAGACGCAGAAATCATTTTCCCAACAGTGTGCGTTAGCCATTGTGTTTTAGCCGATTGAGTAGTGACCAACTAGTGCCGACACTCCGGACAAAGCGTCAGCTACAACGCTATCTCTGCTAGAACTGTGGCGTTCATCAAACGTAGGCTGGGATAGGAAGTCCGAATATCTTTTAGACCTACTGCGCAAAACAAATACCAACGCTTGTGATCGATGAAAATCACAAACTGGTTTCCTTCGAGGGCATGTCGGAAGTGAAGAACGGCAGAGTGAATTGCTAATAATTCATGACCGAATGTGCTATGCCTAGTTTCAGCCGGAAATAAACGTTTGGAAACGAAAGCGAACGGTTTCCAGAGTCCGTCAACGAACTCTTGAAGTGCGGCGCCGACTGAGGTGTCTGACGCTACAACACTTATATCCGCGGCTGGAGAGTAAGTCAGTTGAATCCTGCATAGGCCGGGCGCAGTGTGGAATAAACCGCCTGTAGTAGTAGACCATCCGGTTAAGTCGACGAAGAGCAGCGTTGGTAGTAGGACAGGGAAAATCGCGAGTTACTTCTACATTATCGGTTAACGGTCGAATACCGTGCTGTTGCTGGCTGACAGAAAACGCAATTTTCCGCATCATTCGTCAAGTCGAAAGTTGATAATCTGCCGAGGAACTGTCGTAGATGAATCTAATGTTCTTCTTCAGACGCGCTTGTAACTAATGGGTCGTCGATGTAGGGGTGGACGAAATCCAGACCCCGTGTGACGTCGTCGTTAAAACGTTAAAACGTTTGTGCAACGTTTCACAAACCAAACGGCATGAGTAGAAATTTGAATAAACCGAATGATGTGATGAGGCCTGTCTTAGCAACATTCTCGTTCGCAACCGGGATTTGGTGGTATGTGCCCACCAGAACGATTTTTGGAAAACACGGGTACAATGAAGGCTAGCCGTGATGTCCTGTATGTGAGGAACCGGGTACCTGTCGGGTACCGTGGCGCTGTTGGGCGCACGGTAGTCTCCATATGGGCACCAATCGCCCGACGCTTTAGGGGCCATGTGGAGTAGAGGCCCAAAGACTACTGGACAGGCGGATGGTTCCGAGCTCGAGCATGTGCTCAAACTCAGTGTGGGCTATTTTAGGCCTATCTGGTGTCAACCTGCGAGGTTTAGCGAACACCGGCGGGCCTGTCGTGATTATGTGGTTCCTCGTGGGACCTCTGACGGCAGACAGAGGTGAAAACTGTCGAAAAACAATGGGATACTTTTCGATTCGAAAACTAAGGGAGTTTGGTTTCGTAGAGCTTTGATATACGGGACTGATTGATAAGTTATAGGTGGAAATCCCGGTAACCGTAAGCTTTGTCCGTTGGTCGACTAGACGGTGTCGTCTGGAATCTGCCAAAATGTGGAAGTGCTAGAGGATTTCGATGCCGATAATCGCCATTTGGATGTCGGCGACCGTGAAGATCCAGCGAAAAGGCTTACGGATACCTAAATTAGGTGTGCGAGAGCGCTCATCAAACCGTTTTTATAGTGCTCCTGTTGGCCACGAGAAGATTCGAAATGGATGGTTTGTTTAAGTCTTGATCCTCAGGTGAGATCACGCTGACCTCGGCACTTGTGTCGCTACGATAGCGGGTCCCCTACTGGTGATTTTCTAGAAAGAACAGACGACCAGGCAGGCATGTTACATCGTTAACCATGTGGATTTGGCTGCTCTGTTTGCTGATCAGACCGAAGGTACATGGCTGTCGTCATCGGCGGAATTTCTTGCCCAAATTGCCGACGATACCAACAGTGATACAGATTAGCCTTCGGTGACGATTGACGAGAATCACGTGACCCTGAGTGGCTACTGTGTCGTCGAATGGAGGTAGTCGATCGGGACCTCTGAACGCTGCGTCGTTGATGCTTGAAATCGTTTAGTTAAGGTGTTCGAAGCGAGTTGGGATATAGCGGTGCCGTATACTTCCCAGTTACTGTCGGCGACATCAGCCAAGGTTGGCAAGGTTGCTGATGGGTTTGCGCTAAGAATGTTTTGCATATCATCAGGCGAACGTTGTAACCGCATTTTTTTAAGTAGAACCTATTTTGTGTGTGTCGTGCCTGCTAACCACTGCATGTGGCGAAGGAACTGCGTTATTTTACGGTTACCGAGATTGGTCGCACTCAGAGGCTGGGAAATACGCTGGCGATTGGACAAGCCAACGCGCTTGATTGCGGTTGGTTCGAGTTGCCCATAGGGCTTCGTGGATTACGGTAGCTCCAGAATATCGTCCACCTCGTCAATGAGGTGAGATGGCAGTGCCTGAACTACGTGATGAAACCGCGTTACCTCTGCTATACCCTGTCGTATCGAAAGTATGGCGTCTAACTGAGTAAACCACGATTTGGCATTATTCTCTCTGAAAAGGGTAAAGAGTACGGTCATTTCACTCACCAAAGCGCTTGAAAAAACGTGCGGGTGAGCCTCTGTCTTGGCGGAATGGATAATAAATCGGACTTTGAAAATAATCAAAATGTATATAGAAAACAATTCACAGATACAAAGGAGATTTACCTGTAGAAAACAAAAATTATTCGAACGGGCCTACCATCCACTGCTCGTCGCACTAAGTCGCTTTTTCCTCAGGTACGCAACTATCAGAGCGAAAAGCAAAAGGCCCTTGAGGAGAGAAACAAAATCTTTATTCGACGAAATGCACATGTGGTTTCTGATAGCGTTATAAGCAGCACCGACACGCGAATCAGATATACAGGCTTGAGACCGGCCATCGACGAGCGAGCAAACCGGAAGGATGTGACACGTGTGTCATTCGGATTAGCGCCACAGTCACATGACATGCAGACAAACAACCGGACAGCATGAATCGTGTGAGCTACCTTAAGAGCTTAGGTGCAATATGCAACTGAGTTAGGAACTACTTCACACATCATACCGCAGGCAGGTCGTTTCAATTTGGTCTGGCAACACACGGCCTATTTATAAAAATCTGGGCACAGTACATCAGAAGTGATATTTGCAGTTGGACAGCTTTGGTTATTAACGATAGAATCTTCCCTTTCAACGGACGTTCTTATGTCTTCTTCATTGCATCCATCCCAGCGGGTGTCCCACAGGCATCCGTTCGTCGTCCACTAATATTTTTAAGTTCATTCCACTGATATACCAGCGAGGTTTTCCGGTTCCTTTTCTCCAGATGGACGGCTGAAATCCGGAAAATACATGACACCTTCATTTTGCGACCTGACCTCGATGCAAATAACCAATGAGCGGTGGGCCGGTGTCTTCCCAGTAGCGATAATAAGTGTCCACGCCCGTCTGTTGGTGGCTTACATTCCGAGCATACGGAAGTGCATATTGCCGGGGCGAGTTTCAAATGGTCTTGATCATATTGATCCTGCCCAATCCGTACGTCCTACTCCGATGTTAGAAAGCAGGCCAAACCATTCGGTTTATATCCGACCGTTGCCGGTGTATGCTGTTTCGACAGTTTATTCTATCTTCAAGAAAAACACAAATGCGCTCGAGCGAGTACAGGTATCTGCCACTAGATCCGTAGCGTTTTCAGAACGTTCTGTATGAGTCTGGCCTCGAAATCCTCGATCGCTGCCCTCCGGAATGCTGATACGTCCGAGGAGACATCATTCATCTTCTTTCAATGAAGGGCTGATAGGGAACTTCCTCACGCACGTCCAAATAAGCTAAGAGGTCTGAATAAAAAGTTCTTCAAAAAGAGACTTCAAACACTGGTGATACGGAATTTTCTGTGTAACAGCGTGGTCGCATACTGAACTAAACCTTCGCCAACCATCGTCAATGCTTTTCTAGGATGCGGTTCGAGATGCAATTCGAAAATTAAGGTCTTGTTGACCTTACATCAACAATTTATCTCGAGAAAGTAGTGTCACACATTTTTATCGACTATTTGATTTCATGGAATCCAACGGCCGCATAATACTGAATCAGAAATCTCGCCAACTCGGAGAACTTTTGCTATCCACATTTTATTCACGTTTCAGTCGCTGACTCACTGGATCCAACTGCGCTGGAGGATAGCACATCTCTGGTGTATGTTTGGTCGTCTTGGTTGGCGCATTGGTGTTAAGAACGGTACGCATTGACAGATGCATCTTCGCTGGTACCATTTCAACTGAACTGGGATTAAAGACGACCAAGACGTTATTCCCACCTCTTCTGAGTTTCCATTCCTTCTCTCTGTCAGTTTACAAATACTAAGGCACGTCTTTTTTTTAAGTTGATACACCGCTGGACGCTTTTGGTGCGTAAGTGTGAAATGTCCTCAAAAGCCGTCATAGGGCGCACGTGAATGAAAATACTTCATACACCTCCTCTATGACAAACTTTTTCGAGAAACTCACCACACTGTCTCACTTATAATGGCGGAGAGGTCTTCCTGAAGTTATAAGTTTTTCCTTCTCAAAGTGGCCTTAAGAAGAATGCGGTAGCGCTTTCTACGGCACACATAGCAAAGAGGCTGTTCCTAGCCAAGTGGATGGAGCCATTCAAAGGAAAGTGCAGTCCCCTGGGTAGGAGGCTGTTGTGTTTGTCTTCGAGCCCCATCCGCTAAATGCCTTACGTAAAATAACAACAGTTGTGAGAACAAGCGACTCAGTAGAAGCGCATAGCGTATTGTCGCACTTATAAGCATTCGGGTCATTTTGAAGTGCATGGACGAATGAGCCGTTGGTCGTTGAAGCCGCGACCAATCAGAGCACACTTAGGGTCTTGACACGAATGTGGGGCACATAAGTGGCCTTGACGCGTATACAACAGGAGCACAAAATTTTCATACTTTTTATGCGCGACTAGGCTATGTCTGCTTTACGTCTGCTCTGGAAATGGATCTTACCGACCTGATTTCTGCAAGTATGTTGCGTGCTGTGACCACCCAGTTTTACCTAGTCACTTCGTGCTACTAACTGATGAAGCAGCCACCAAAACAGTCTTCGACATTACTCCGGACCTAAAATGTATGCTTGTTAAAGTAATAGACATCTGTTGCTTCAAAGTCATCCGTGTCCTCAAATGGCCAAATACTCGGTGTAACGCGCGGCCGAAACCGGCTAGCGCGCACGGATTGAATTTGAGTTGTGTAACAGGGCGTGCTGCTGTGTTGTCGGTGCCGTTTTAGTTTGTTTGTGTAAGTCATGTGCATGGCTCACTGGGCTTTTGGCTCATGCTTGTTCGTATTGTTCCCTTTTACAGTACTAATGTCGGAACCCCTGCGTCGGAAGAACGCTGTTTCCCGGTGCCTTTACATTACACCGAATTCGGTCCACAAGTGCCACGGACAATCAGAGAGGTAGAGACTGGCTTGCATGTTACACTCAGAACATACCAAGAAGGATGCTCAGTTTCAAGAAAATCAAGGATTCTCGGTTGTTGGTTCAGCAGCATACCTTCTGCATTCCCGGCATCTTCTTGAGACCTTTCGGTTCTGACAAAGTTTCCAGAAAACTCCATTCAGTTCGCAAAAATGGGCGTATTGAAGAGGATAGCGTTATCATGTTCCACATTTAGTGCCCTCCTACCGCCCAGGAAGCCGGTCGGTGAACATCTTCCGCCGGAATTTTGCAACTCAGCTAACCTTTTGAGTTTCTGTACGGCACACCAGAAAGTGCGCACAGACGATTTCTATACCATTTTCTTTGGGTCTGATCTTGGTCATCCGGCTGATACCTACCCCATTATAATTAACCCTGTTTTTTGATATTATAAACAACGTACCACCCACATGGAGCTTTAAGGGAGTAGGTGGTCAGAAGGGTCATACCACTAGGAATCTTATTTGCGCGCAAGTCGCAACAAAGCACCTGTCACATCCCAAGAGTTATCGGGAGGCTACCGAGCGCATTGCAGTATTATCTTTAAGTTTGACATTAGCATTTACTGGACTGTTTTCGAAGCCTTTCTTCAAAGTCCGTCCTTACTCTCCTTTTTTCTCTTCCGGTCGAATTGGAAAGTTGCTCTCAACCGCATGCGTAAAAGTTGTCTGTTTCTTTCAATGTGATCTAAGCAGTCATCATGTAACACAAGTTTATCTGCTGTAGAAAAGATCCAGGTTTCAGTGGATATCAGCGACGGTGAAGTGAACGCTTCTGGTCACTCCTTTTACCGCACTGATTTCACAAAAAGGAAGAAGCGGAACTGTGCCGCTCTCATTTATGAGAGTTGCCAGATACTCACAGTCATCGATATACTTTAGTCCTCTGTGTGTTGTGTTCCGTGGTTCGTCTTATTGATGCTTGATCAACGCTTGTTCACAGCGAGTTGGAATTCATCATTCACAGCCGCGTAACATACAAGAAGATGCCTTTTGGGATGAAAACCCAGAGGAAGTCCGGAGTTCATCATTTCCCCTCCATTATTTTGGGTGAATTTGTGCCAATATATGGTCATTAACATCCCAATCAGAGTGTGAAAGTATGACTTAAACTTCCATGACTGCTCTTCAACTTCATGACTGACGGTAGTCGACAAGACACTGACACAGTTTCACAATTTTCTTCGTCAAAAGTCCTTCATTGACAGGGTTATGAGCCGCTTGACTGGATTTCCGCACTAGGTCGCCAGGCGATTCACTGAGAATCGTTTCAAGGCGTTATGAGGATCACCTCCACTTGAAACCCTGTTAACATCACCACTTCTCCCAGTTATCTCTTTTATGGTTAATCATCAGGGGCGGTGCTACTGTAAAGTGCAACCAGTTGGTCAAGTTTGGGTTGTGTAGCAATTCAAAAGGTGAAACTAGCAAAAGCTAATGAGTTGGTTCTGGGCTAATGCTAGCGTGAACGCGGTAAAAACAGAAGACTGGAAGTGGTAGATATTGTTAGAGATTTCCACTGAGCCCCAAGTACCTCAGTCGAAAGGATTTGAGACGGTGGGTTGGACGGGTCGATGTATCAGTACATTCGTCATGCAAAAATGTTTTGACTTTTTACCCACACAGTGCTTTCCTGGCTGATATCTGCTAGGCCGACAATACCACCCAGATCATGGTATTGATGTCTTTTCGTAGCTGTGACGTTTCTGCTGGTGGAAGTGAATTTGAAGCGGACTGAGATCTGAAAACAGTTATCTTGAAAGCATGGGATATTGCAGGTGGTAGTCGCAGGTGTATGACCAAATAGGCAACGTTAGCAGAGCAATCAACTACGTAACGATGTGAACGTAGGACGACACTGCGTTGGTGCACATAAATTTTCAACGCCTGTCGGTCTGAGATCATTGCGCACGGCTCTAGAATAGTTGTCAATACAGAATAAATACTTTTCCACCTGAGTCGATTCCGCAGAACATCGCACAACTGCCTTCTGTGTTGAATATTCTCCGGGGTGTCTCAACTGCTCCCTATTTGCTGAGCACGTCAGCTCCTAGCTCCTTTTTTGGAGCTATCGGATGGTGGTTCACAAAACCCTCTTACGTATGATTCCAATCAGTGGTAGGGGCTCATTATCGGTTGTCTACCCGTGTAATGAGACTGAACTGCGGCAGCCTTCTGGATGGAGAAGGTTCAGCCAACCTGAGTTCATATGCAAATCGTTGCAGACGGAAGTGCGTTCAATTGGCGCTAGCTGATCAAACTTGGCAGCCGTCTGCTTCACCGATTTTGCGCGCATGATTTGAAGATTACTGCAAGCTGTTTGAGTGCGTTTCTGACATTAGCACTTGATTTGCCTGTGTCGAGGCCGTGGGGCGTAGCAACGAACTAGTCAACAAAGACACGGGGACAGTGATGAACCAATAGCAATCGAGCATACTGATTTTTCCTACGAAATATGTGCTGTTTTTCCGATAAATTTAGGTTGCTTAGTACTGCTTATACTGTTGTTCCGTTCTACTCCGCTCAATAGCACAGCACGTAACAGTCTACCTCTGTCATTATTCTAATTGGTCAAGTTGTGTGCTAGCTTTTGTGCAGTATGGATTATATGGGTAGTGTTTCATCAACCACCAGAAGCTCCTTCCACCACACTCAGGAGCATCCAGACTTGAAGCTCAATTTCATTCTCCTTGTTTAGTGATCTAACTCTCTTCCAAGCTAACACATGCGGATAACAGCACTCTCACGGCCGGCCCCACGGGATTGCGGTCAACGGCTTCTGCATTGTGTAACTTGAGTAGCCAGGTGTTTCGTAATGCGAGAAGGAGATTTGCAAAGATTGCATGATTGACGCCTTGACACTGGATCAAAACTTTCGAACTGTTAAATGAGATGCTGTCCATGCAGGTTGTGGAATTTTTGAAATATTTCTGTCCATCCGGCTAGCTGTTAATCTGAAGCTTCAAATATCAGTATTCAGCATCAGCGAGTGCTTGTATGTATGCACCTTCCGCCCGGGAGACATCACCGGACATTCTACCAAAACTTTTGCTTACGGTTATTTTTTGTCACATATCAACTCTGCGTAAGCCTAACAAAACACCGATCACAGTGAGCTATCACCTTTTCTATAGACGTTCGTCCCCGTGAAGCGCACACGGTTTTTTTCACGTTCTCACCAGTTCCAGCGTCCATGATAAACTCCTCGAGACTCAAAGGACAGGCCCGGGAAATTTAGCGTTTGCACTGTGCAGAGAGGTTTACGAAAGGATTCGAAGATCTAATCACAACCGTGTACTCATATGAATCTCTGAACTTCTAGTGGCTGCTTGTTTTTAGGTCGCGGATGCGACCGAAAGTAAAGATAAATTGAAGGCAGGAATTGAGTCCGGGGAATAATACTAGCTTGTTCGTTTTTGGATTAGTATCAATATATGACCCAAACATTTCATGTCTCGCAAAGGCAAACCGTTCGAACAAGAAAAGCGCCTCCTGGGTTCCAGTTTACGGGAATCTTTGATCAAACTGTCCGAATGGTACTCAGAATTCTACATATTTCGTGGCTTTGATCTAAATTCAGATGTGACGTCTTCCGACTATGTTACACACGTTCTGGAGTGCTGCCTGCGCTAGATCGGTGCGTTTGACAATTCAAATTGGAATCGATGCAGTCCGGAGCGTCTTGTGGAGACAGTCTTAGCTCTACACTCCTGTTCAACCTTTATTTGCCATTGGTTTGATGCCAGCTCCAGCAAGCTTGATTACGTGATTCTCAAAGTTGTACTAAACGAATAGTCGATTGTTTGCACTCGTTCGAATTTTCCACAACCAGCAAACACTGGAAAATCGCCGTCGTCCCATCTCTCCGAATACATCGAGGGCTTGACCGTATATGTCCGCACCCTGTTGCCGACCGTCTCACAAGTTTTCCCATGGAGTTGTGCGGGTTTTTCGACAAAGCATTTTGACCGTTGATGCATCACCGAGATTGATTCTATATTTCCGAAGGGCTCTACGACTCAATTTTGGCCCCCTCGAGCGAACACGTCCACTTATTGGCGTTGAGGTTCCGGTTGTCTCTGACCCATCAGGGGCTCCACTTCCTATGTGTACCTCACTCCTGGACGTGACTGTAATGTGAGTGTTCCCACTGAACTGAGGAAGAACAATGTTGCATCAGTAGTACTGGGTTATCTATCAACTGAAGGTTGTGTGTGTGCAGGTCGCATTTGGAGCTCCCTGAGACATCTATCCTAGCTATAGAACCGGAAGCAAGATTCCGACTGATCATGAACTGTGGCTCATGCCACACTGAGCTACTAGCACATCCGTGATTCTGCTGTCCGTCAGTCTTATGTCATCATTGGCCGCAAGAACGTGTTGAAAACATGAAACACGCTTGTTGCTTGAGAGTGCACTTACCATGCGTCAGCAGAAAACACTAAATTACACCCAATATTAGCTCGACGTAATATTACCTGCAACGTAAGCTTCTTAAGTGACTTGGAGCAACCTGTGATGGAAAAAAATTGAACGTGAGAGTCGTATGGTTTGGCTCCCTATCCCGCTGGCCACTTTTCATTACCGTGAGTTTCCACTAAGCTTGTCATCGTGGAGTCAATTTAAGTTGCTTTTGCGATCATTTCACTGCGACCGTCTAGATAGCCGATGTCTGCGAACTCCCCGGACTGACAGATGTCGTTGCTTTTTCCCGAAGTTGGTGCCTCGGAACAACACTGTTCCGGCCTGTTAACGGCTTTTCCCAAGGTCTGACTATACACAACCAATTGCGTGGCAGAATGTAAATCGCTCGTTGGATGCAACCAGACTTCTTTTCAGATGTTTGTCAGGAAGGAAACGTTCAAGGATTCGTTTCCAGACCTTTCATCCTACTTTTCTTTGAAGCTTTGCTCTGTAAGATCCGAGTTGTGAATTAACGAGTAAAAACTGCTGACGCTAATCTGCTGAGTGAAATGACGGATCCAGGGACGCCAGAGTTCTTCCAGTGCGTCAATAAGTGCACAGGCATCTAAGATTCTGACTTCAGAGGCAGTTTCGAACGTCCTTACCCAACACGAGTAACCATCCTTTATGGCTTCTAAGTAGGAAGCAGTACCCACAGAGAATGATTCCTTTGGGATGTGTAGTTGACATTTCCATCCAAGTTGTGAAGTTAATGGGCCGTTTGATTGGAATGAAGGTGACGACATGCACGATGGTGTTGGGTTCTGTAGTATTGGATAAGAGGGGTGGTCGCGATTCTGCTTTTGCTGATTACTTCCCAACGTGATAAATGAAGAGTCGGCAGGAGCACCACGTCTCTATGTGGACTAGTTGAACATCATGGGTTTACTTATGAAGGGTAAGTAAACTGACAGTACACATTTTCCTGTTAGGTTATTATTTTGTCGCGTTTAACAGTCTAGATGTTTTAATTGGCCAGGATGTAGCAAGGATTTGAGGATAACATTCGAAGACGGTTGTTGTAGCGTTGAAGCGCGTTGAGTGCATAGAAGATAGAGCATGGTTAGTAGGGAGTTTGTGACTACGTCCCTGTCGCCTACATCATGGAAGACATTTTTTGCACATTCTCCCGAGACTATCTACATGGAATAATGGTCAAATTCTTCGCCACTACACCCTCTCCACCTTCCAACCACCGTTTCTGGCACGACCTTGAGCATCAGGCCAGCGATCACCTTGTGGAGTCTCAACTGATGTAGCAAATCAAGTATTCTATCGAATTGTGCAGACCCTAAGCATTATCTTCTCACAACTATGAAGTTAGAATTTTCCTGCCTAAACTTGAGTTCCCCCTTCATGTAATGTCTGCTTTTGTCTGTTTTGTTGCTCTACTCACATAGCTGAGTGTGTTTCTCACAACTGCGCCGAGAAATATACCGTTATTATTATTATTATTATTATTATTATTATTATTATTATACTCTCCCTGCTGAATATCTTCCCCTCACTCGTAGTACCTCCGGTGGCAGTTGAGATCCCCTTTGGAGGACCGACTCAGCCAGTTGTTCTTTCGATGTACCTGCATTTTGATACACGAAAAACTATTGATACAGTTTTCGCTTCAAAGCCTGTTCTCGAGTAGCTTATCCTTCCTCACTCCTGTTCGCTTAACCCTTGTTTATGTGCTGCCTTTGTTTCATCTACGCCTCATTGTTCTGCCATCATATGACCATATATACTTGGTCGTGTCCACAAAAATGGGTGGATTCGAGTCTTGTGAATTTGGTAGATCCAACTTTTAGGTTTTCTTATCATCGCCTTCTTTCCGGTTTTCACTTTTCCCAGGGCGATTTAGCACCCTACGAATGTAAATCTCGTAATCACATCCGTCTTTTCTAAATTGGAGTCGGTTATTCAGCGAAGTGAAAATCTAGTGGACGTTTGCCGCATCGCAGATGAGATCATTCAGGGTTCAGCTTATCGACATACTTTGTGAGGAAACTGGAGATGACACGAAGAATCATTGTACTTCCACAATCAACACTAGGGACTACATCGCACAGAGATTTCGCTGCAAATTCTGGATTCACGATCACAGAGGGGATACAGCTGATTGCACCTAGTAATTGGTCGGTTGTAGGTGAGAAATGAAGAAAATGAAATCAGAGAGCGCCGCTCGCACAAATCACATTATTATAACCATACTGAACCCAAGATAGCAGAACGGTTTTCACTTAACGTAAGAAGGGTCGACGACAAATCAGCTGCAATATGAATGATTATTGTGTATTTCTGAACGCATCCGCAAGAAGTTAGCATGTACGTGCACGAACATCGCGGATATCTGCAGTCGACGCGAAACTACAAACAATTACATATTACGGAAAAAAGTAAAACTGACAGAAAAGGCGGCGTACTCGCAGCGGAACGTGTTGCAAGATTGCTGCACAAGTAGCGACCCTATTTGTTTATTGCTAACCGTGTTAAGCTACGAATGTCATTTGTGATCTTCTTGGTTCTAAATTTTGTGTGCGAGTAAACATTCGATTGAGCGAGTATGGATATCGTCAAGCGCCCCGCGCAACGTAACAAACGGCTCCACTGCGTGCTCGCTTGTCACTCCGCTGTACTAACGTTTTGTCTTGTTATTCGCTTACTCTCACGTCGACTTCGAATATCGCCAACATGCCCCTTGTTTACTCGTTGCGCTATTCATAACCGGCTGTTTTTGTTCCGCTTGACCCCATACGCACACTAGGGTGCGTTCATAGCCAACATTCATAATGAACTTAGATTCAATACTGTTTGAGGCAAGCTGCTTTCGGGAGAAAGGTGGCGGCGGGAACAGGTGTATGTATTAGCTTCAGCGGACGGCTAGAAAGTTCCTGGGCCACAGTAGAAAAATCAACAGAGCACACGAAGTTTGAAAATGGACATTGTGCTCAACGAGGCACAATAGTTTCAGTGCTCTTGTCAGAAAGCTGAATGTTTTCATCGCCCTTTTGTTCGTTCGGGGGCCTTCTCCATATATAGTGATATGGCAAAATGAACAAGTGTGCAGTCATCTTTTACCGAACTAGCAGGTTCGGTGAAGTGGATGTGTGATTTCCTAGACCTATGGGGAATTGTGCTTTGAATGAACATTAAACACCCAACTGAAGTCTTTCGTATCTATCGACTTGTGCACCAGTGTAAGTTTCAGCTTTGCTCTTCGTAACCGGAGCAGACCAATAGGTTTTGACGGAGGTCACTGTGGGTGAATGGGACGAAATATCCTGAAAAGATTTCTGGTAATTATTGCCGAATATTTTCCAACCCGTGCCTGCCACATTCACGTAGATGGCAGCAAATGAACGTGCGTTACTCAAGTTTAGGTCTAGAGAACATCATGTAAAAATCCATCCTCACAGCCAATGGAATGAGTGCCCACTTGATTCAACCCACCGTCCTTTTGGTTTCAGCTATTCAAAAAAACTCTCTCGAAGATACTAAAGGATTCTGAACGACATGTTTCTAGATCTCTAACGGTATTGATATTCTGGCCATCTGGCCAGATAGATCGGCTGGGTATTTGACAACCTTGAGTAATGATGTTCGACCTACTTGCTGAAAAGCTCATCAGCCATGCTTTGCACCACGAGGCGCGTGTTCCGAAAAAGGCCAGTTATTATTGCGTGCTAGTGCATATCCCGTTTGTAACATTTGATCACTCAAATTTACGAACTGTTTGTTGTATTTTGTCGTATCTACTTGCTTCGGGACCATTTGAACATTACCAATTGATAAAAGTTGAAGATCATATAGTAACGCCCGCTAAGTCAGCCACTCTTCAAAAATTGCCAGTAATCAAGCCATCATCCCTGCGCAAAAATGCATGTTGGCTGTAAAGGAAGGTGTTAAACCTTCTAGTTGTTCAGCCAACATCTGCCCCACTCCTGCTATCGCAGAGGAGATCGAGGCCGCTGCTAAAACGGCAGTCTCAACAGCAAATCTTAGCACATCACAGGAGAGGCACAACACCAAACCATGTTCAGTTTCCATCACTAATATATTCGTAGATCAGGCTAAAAAGACCGAGGGAATTAGAGGCTGGTCTCTGACCCACATTTTCTTATCTAACGTGTGGAATTACATACTCCTCAGACTCCCATATTATCCATTGAGCGAGAAAATTTTTCTACGACATATGAACGCACGGAACTTCGTCCAAGCTGAACGGTTCATAAGATGTTCAACTTTTTGTCGTTTTCGAGCAATCGACGAAATGCTGCGTTGGAATCTGCCCATTCGTTCTCTTGATTCCGGGATTTTTCGCCATGCCTCACCAAAGCCGATCTATCTTGACAATTTCCGGACGCCAATTTTATTCCCTAACAGCAAAAATTTCCGAAGGTTCGTTTTGACATCCCCTTCGGATTGACCTTGAAATATTTAAAAAATCGCCCATCCCGCAACCTTGTAAACAGTGAATTAGTGTAACGTCCCATTTTTTGAGACTAAATCTGCAAATGAGCGAACTATCTATTTTTCTGTTGCGTGCGCCAAAGTTCCATTATCTACAATCATCTTCTCTTTGACCACGTAATTCTTGCATCTTTGTGCTACTGTTTAATTAATCGTTTTTGTATGGTTTGTAAATATCTACAGTGATCGCACATAACCAAGCGTGATTCTCACATATGCGTTGAGGAATATATTATTATTATTATTATTATTATTATTATTATTATTATTATTGTAACAGCAATAACGTTAGTTCCTGTTGTATGTTTTGCAGACAGGAGGCTATGTTACCGGGCTGGCGAAATGTGCGAGGCAACGTCAGCAAAAAGAAATGGCTTGCCGCGTTTGGTACTGTCGCATACCTCATTTATATACATGAGGGGGATCAACGGTTCTCAAACGCTTTTTTTCGGTCACTCCATTAGTCACTGCTTTTGGTATTAAGAATTGCTCTTTCATTTTGATTGTTTGTGTGCGGCCTTCAAAGCATGACAAAATTCAGCCATACAGGGGGTCTTGTGTGCCAAAAAATGCTATTTTGGTCAGTAACCACTTATGTGGCACACGACCAGAAACCTACTACGTCTCTAAGAGTATAATACTTCCCGTATCGACGAACATTGACACACGGTTTAAGAATTTCAACTGGCACGTTTTGCAAATGCGCTGGTCATGCGAACCGTGCTGTGAACATTTTGCAATGTTCCACGGTCTTAAGTACTGGACGTTTTACACTTTTACTGCTCCTTCAATATTTTTCAGCAGATTAATGTGTATTTGAGGGGACGATAGTTGCTAACGTCCTGCTTTGGACCACGTTTGTGGCGAGACATATTGATTACCATTTTTTAATTTGGGAATGATGGTGCTGGATAGGAGAATGATGAAAATTCCAGCACAAAGATTGGTATATTCTCACCTCCCTTCCTCGTAGCCGCTAATAGGGTACGGTGTGTCCAGGTTGGAGTAAGGACTTAACGGCACCAAAATATGAGCAAATACGCCTCATATCCATCAGAACAGTACTCAGCACTGTTCTGGTTTTCTACAGAGCACTACCAGGTAATGATTTGTCTTCTTCGCTGGATGAGGCGGCGAAATGTAAGTTGAAAATTTCACACGTTTCAGCAGGGTCATCGGTAACTCTTTTTCCTTTGAGAGTACTAATTTTATTAACAGCGTTTTTCTTGAAATTTCCTAATCTCACCAGTTGCGTTATTTTCATGCCTTCCTGCCAGCTACCGAATGCGACCTTTTCTTCAGTCATGTGACGCGGTTGCTTCGTGTGCCCTCTCTGCTTGGCTATATTGTCCGTTTGCTCTGCCATGAAGAAATTCAGTGTTCTTCTGTGCTTCGACTTAAGTACTTTGATTCTGTCACTCTCTCGTGCAGTTGGGATTTTCCATGGTGCGCACGGATCGACACGTTTTTCACCTCATTGAGTCCAGAAGTTCGATAGAAATACTTAAGTGTTCGATAAATTCCTTGGTTTCCACGCCAACTCTGACGTGAAAAGGAACGTTTTTTAACTCGACGGTCGCAGTAAGAAGTAGAAGATATTTGTGTCAATACATTTGATTGGGCGATAAAATACAAGTGTCAGTTTGCCAGCCATATTGAAGTTATTGTGGTCATGTCATGGCAACTCTTCTTGGACGGACATCCCTACAGACGGGACACCTGTGGTGAGTATGATATTCCATATACTCATCTCTCTGGCGGGCCCTGGAACAGAGTGGCTTCATCCACTGAGTAAATGAAAGAAACCCGAATTACTACGCTCGAGCTAAGGTCCAGGAGATACTAGGCATGTTTATGTCACGACCCATTTGTTTACACTCGCAAGGCATGTTTGATGCATGATTCACTATCTCTACACAGTCAACCAAATCATTGCTAGTAACGATAGGCGGTCTGTAGATGCATCCTATAGGTAGCCTGCGAGAACCAATAGAGGCCAGTAATCCCGAAGAGTCCTCGATTCCACAGAGACTAGCTCAATCAAGCGTTACTACTGAAAACTGCTCTTTCAAGCGAACAATGTGTCCGTCGTCTCGTCCTGTGATACAAAGCCCAAGAAACATGGTGTCTGTTTGTGTGTCTGGACTACCAGGTGGGCATCACCTCTGGGTTTCGGGAACGATGTGGAGATTAGATAAAAATACAAGAATACAAAATCGTACATCCTAATTAACTACGAGTAAATTAATGGATTAATCTGTCGGACATAACATTTGAACTGATAAGGAATCGCACAACAGATGGGGCAGTGGATTGCAAAACAGCATATGGAGATACCTGGGCTAGTGAATGTACCGATTTTACACTCACGTCCGAGTGGGTCTTGCAGAGATTCAACTTCACGCAGATGGTGGTGGGAGAACGCGAGTGTATTAGGGTGACTGAGTGGAACATTGGAAAGGAGGCCAGGTGGTGTCGAACGGAAAAAGGAAGAGTGCATTAAGAAGGACCGGTTTGGAGGACTTTCATACCAATAACAACCGGGTGGTGACATGCTTGTCGGGGTTTGCATATTAAGACTTTAATTCCTAGCAGGATTAACACGCAAGTTACTTATCTGCCCGTTGCGCAATATTTGGTGGTCATCCCTTTAGATGCGTTTAACTCAACGCAGTCATCCTAGTCGATTAATTTGCGGAAACTCGTGATCTCCGTCGCTTTTTATTAACCGGAATATTTGCGGTAACTAGGTGTTGACCTGTTTCTCAACCTCCTAACTCTGAAAGTGTCGTCCATATACTGCGGCTAACACAGACCGGTAAAACAGAACGCATGGAAAATGAAGCAACCCACCACATATGCAATTTACTTCGGGCTTCCACTCATGAAACTGTGAAAAATGAATTCCAGAGCAGATTGGTGCACGATTTTTTCCTTACTATAAGTGCTGTACAGACCACCACCTAACAGTGGTACAGAAGTCAACCCTATTATACCAGACATAGCATCATTAATCTTGCGAGGTATTATTTCTGCTCTTCTGACAGATCAATTCAACCCTGCAGAACTACCTCCTTACCTCCCCTAATATGAGTTCTAAGAGCTTCATACTAGGAGGCTTCTACACTTCCGGTTTGGCTCTGCATGTACTGAGTTTCGCACGTTGCCTAGATGACCATAACCTTCAGCACGTGGACTGTGTTCTCACCAGTGAGAACAGACAAGCGATAATCCCCTAGTATTTTTTCCCGGACCGGATGATCCTACACTGATCCCGTTCGATTTTATCTAGAGCAGCAGTCTGCTCATTGCAGCTAACAGTAAACTCATAAACGTTTACGAAATTAGTGCAGATACATCGCATTGCCACATAGTGCCTCAGACTCAGGATCACTTTAACTTCTGTCTTCGAGTTTGCGTGCCATACACTAGGTTAGTAAACATTTTACTGAAAACCTTCGAATAACGTACACCGTCAACGGTTTCGAAACATCAGATCGTTTTATCATCTCTACAGTGAGGCATTTGAACTGATTTTTGGGAAATTGCAGTCGTGGACATCATACTAAGAAGTCGGTTGCGAGCAAAGTCCAGTCATACATGTACACTTCAAAAGACGATACTCTGAGCTTATCCGAGAAAACACCTAGCAGCCTCATGATCAGAAAAACAGATGATTCTTTGGATTCGGAAAGTCTGTTTTGAATGAACATATATCTCGGATAATAAGGTCTTGAGTACCACTGCTTTTGTCTTGAATAATAATAACGACCTCATGCGAAATCTGTGAATGCACTAACAGACCATCACAATGGTACTTTTATCATACTTCCTCTAAAAGGTTGTTCGAAGTTGTGAAAATGCAGACATACACTGAGGGCGCCGAATGTACTACATCCGTTAGGCGCTCGCTTTCACTTCGTCACTGTAATGCTTGCTTTATTTCACACTGACTACGTGTACAGGCTACATATTCCGTATTTGCACACCGTGGTGTTCTCCACTGATCGCATATGTTCATTTGAATTTCTACAAGAGGGGCAGTGATCATGACAGATCAGAATTCGACTATAAGGGTGGATGCACACGGAACCACCAAACCCAGGAGTGATTTAGAAAATATCTGCCCGTTCAAATTACTGGATTAACTCGTAAGCATGTTCTAGAAAAGGTATTCTGTGCGGGATTCTACAGGTGAGATTTGAAGTTGAAGTCGTTTCGAAGAAAAACGGGTCAGTTATACGGGTAACTTGTTCCCTGCAACGTTGTGTGGCGAGAACGCAATGGTACATAGCCAGAAAAGGAAATTTTTCGTGGTGGTATTTTACAGACAGTACAATATGACGTGTGCATACCGTACCAGCTTTGAACAACAGATACCTTGTTGATGAATCGAACTTGTGCAGGTTACGAAATAGACATTCTTATTCGGTTTTAAAATGGACAAAATTCGTGCATAGGATGATTACGAGCCACCTGTCCTGCACACAATGATTCATCGGTTTTGCATCGCTCGTCGTCACACTGTAATGTGGAAACAGTCAAAAGGAAGGACTGAGTCATCCATTTACTGTTGCGTTGGACTTGTACTTCATCACCGCATTTGTTAACCCATGGTGACAAGGTCAACAAATTAGGCGGATACTTTAACACGGGCGGTAAACATGTGATCGAAGGGTATCTGAAGAATAATAATAACACTCGAGAAACATTCACAGCAAAAATACCTTGCAATAACTAACTGATTCATTTTATTTATCTCTCCAATGTTCCGTGATTCATATCAAAGTGGTTTGTTATCCGTGTTCTATAGCCTAGGAAGTAACCCTTTAAACAACTGGCAGCAAAAAGTAAGCCAAACCTTGTCTCACGTTTATTCTCAGGTTGTCAATGGGCATATAAAGCGTGTTACTGACGAGGATATACAGTCATTTGTATTAGAAATAATTGGCACAAACGTTAGGTTAGGAAGTTTTCATTGGTACATTTAACCGTATTTAGCACCACTTTCATATCTTGCCCAACCCTACCGAATAAGACATTGTCTATCCGACTTCCGATTCTCGTCATTGTTCTGAAAAACTTGAAAAAATATTTTTCTTTTGAAGTGCAAGTACGTTAGATATTACTATTTAACAGTTTAATGATGATTGCCTTATCAGATTCTCGATGATCAGAACATACGACGTCGTTTCAAGGCCAGTACATTCCAGACTGCCACGTCGGTCAAACCCTTCGCTTGCATGATGCCCATAAAATTAGACGAAGGGTGGAATCAAGTGCAATTTGATCTATCTGATTTTACAAAGAGAGCCTATGGCACGAATTTCGTTGAGTGTTTGCAAATCGAGGTACGTTGACACGCTGTGTTTATCTTAATCAAGCAGTCATAAAGGCACGGGATATAACAGACAGATGCGAAAAGGAAAAGGCCCTTGGTAGTAGAGTCCGATTATTCATTCAACAAAATGTTAAGGAAGTCTTTTATGGCACTTTAAATGGCATCGACATGCAAACTAGCTAGAGATGCTAGGGACCGGTCGTTGACGGGCGAGTAAATCGGAAGTGTGTGTGGTTTGGATTTGCGCCTCACATTCACTTGACATGCAGATAAACAATCGGACGATATACATCATGCTAACTTTCTTAGTAGCATAGGTATAGTGTGAAAATGAGGTTTGGAACTGTTTCACATACCCTACCGCAGGCAGGCGAATAAAATCTCCAGGTCGCCACAATGGTTAACATGCGTTCGAGCTTTCCGTTGCTAATGAAACTTCTACTTATTCTCAGTGAAGGATGAATACGTTGCGTTGGTTCTCTGGTGTCTCATGGCTAAGAAATGTTGGATTAATGTGGTCGTCTATCTTTGAGATGTTTGGCCATGTTTTTGTATGTGTTCTTTCTCTGGGCGTTCAGAAGCACCGATTCTGTAATGATGTCGCGCTTTCTCTACTTTTTTTTAAAGTCTTAGGAACGTACGAAACGGCAAGTCCGTGGAATGTGTCCAAAAGTTGGAAGAGATGTCCGTGTCTGATATTGCCCCATATTTGGAAGGTCACTGAGACCTCCCGTCAGTCAGTTTTACCCTAATGGGAACAGATTTGATATAGTCGCTTACTGTTCTTCGAAACTGTGTCCATACACCTCACTATTTCAGTAGCCGATCGCTGGATACGCTTAGATATGATCATGTCATTTTCCTAGTATGGAACGCATGCCTGCTTATTGATTTTCGAAAACGACCCACCAAACCTGATGAAAAGACGAGTGAAATATATTACTAAGAACATTTCGAGTAGTCTGTTTAACGCAGGCAACCAACCACTGATTCTTTTGGCCAAGGCACTCATTCTGGGATCGGATGTTATGGGTAGATTTTGCTGGGAGGTGACAGCAGCTAAGATAGCGTCCCCTAAACGTTACTTTCCGCAGCCAGGATGTAAGATATACATACCTTCGGATTTTCCTCCATTTGAACGACAGTCATCTATTCGTTGCTCAGCGAGATATATCGCCCAGATCCACCTATGGGACGTCCACATTTTCTGTGGGTCTCAGTACCCACGTTATCTTAATCTCGTTTGTGCATGTGAAAACCCAGAAATCGCTGCTGACTGCCGAAGGGTCTGCTATGAGGAACAAAGTAGCAGTAAGCCCAGTATTGAACACTACGGGACTATATGACGTGCTCAGAATGACACTTTAGTGTGTGCGCAACTTGTTTGTTAATGTTCCAACCATAACCGTATTGGCCCTCTCAGGCCCACTGTTCAAAGTGTCTGTGGAAGAATGTGGTGATTCGTCCTGTTGAACGCTTCACTAAAATCTAAGAATTCGGCGTTCACTGGGAGACGGTCATCTACGGTCATTGTGAAGAAATCACTGGCAACCGGTAAGTTATTAATGTATAAATGACCCTTATTGACACTACAACACTTCAGACTCATTAAGCAGTTTGCGTTTAGGCGCTTCCGGATGCAGTCATTCAGGATACTCTAAGTGACTTTGAAAAATAATGGTAATAAAAACACCGGGTGCAAGTTGCCAACAACAGCATAATTACAACCCTTATGTATTCACAAGATAGCGCTACGTTACCCCAGTCTTGGAATTTTACCAGTGGAATGCGAAGACTGACACAGGTGGGCAAACAGTTCCACTAAATCATCCGCACGCCCCTTCAGCATTAATGGCGGGATTGTGTCCATACCCGGCGGTCTATCCGTCCTCAAGTAAATTAGGATGAACCGCACGTTCGTAGTATTGAAACTGATTATGGCTTCATCGACTGGGCCATCATTATTACTCATATACAGATATTTCTACTTCATGTCACCACCGTGTACCGCTGCGACCTGACAACGCAAAATATCAACATTCTCAGTTACGTGTTGACTGCCTGATGGGGTTATTTCGACTTAATAACATCCAACGACAAAATTTCTTGAAGTTACGCCATGCTCATTTGATGAAATCGGAATTCAAACCTTACAGAGATCACACACTTGGTTTGAACGCTTCGCTACACAGGGCGGGTTGTTTCCTTTCCAGTAGGCAGGAAAGTATCTCATAAAGTTTTCTTTCCCTTACAGGCCTCTCAGTTAGCTCTCTGTGGTAGGGCAAAATTGATCTAGAAATTTCCCCACAGTCGTAGCGGTGAAGTTTGGGTTGTTTGTTTGCTGACAGCCAACTAATACCGTGAAGGTACTCCACTATTGTGCGAAAGTCTGCTTCTCAGTAGTTACAGTGTGTTACGTTCTTTGGAGTTTGTGATGGGGATATAACGGATAAAACAAAAACAAATCGTCGCATGGTCACTCACACCAATGAGAACATCAGGTTTGACTAGGCCAATCCTTTCAGGTTTGTTGACCAGTACGAGATCCATCCCGGACGATTTATGCTACTGCCGCCATTTTTTGTGCTTGTTCGTACTCTCATTGATGCCAAATTCAAGCCTGAGGTTTTGAAACTATATAACATCAGGACAAAAAGTTTAGCCAGTAGCAAAGTCAGTGTTCAGAAATTTCAAATTTCCAACTATAAAAACCCGGTCTTTAGTGGTTTCTGCTGGCCAAACCGCACTTTACACCTTTTTGTCCCAACTCATAGCTGCAGTAGGTTCTCTGCACTTGATTCTAGCCAGGGCTCCAAAGCACCTCTGACCAACCACAAAAACTCATCAAGCGCAGGTAAAGTGGCGTCCGATGTAAGTGGACCACCCACGTCTGCACTGACATCAGCGGCAACGCCTCCGCATAGGGTCAATAAGCGATTTTTTGTAGCAGGTAACATCCGGATGCATTTAGCCTCATTTAGATATCCTTATTTAATCACGGTTTTTATGACCATTGATATTTTTAGCTGTCTGAATTGCGGCGGTTTATTAAGTTATTGATTGTTATTCCTCAAAGACTCGACGTTCATGAACGTTCACTACCAGCTTACTTCATGTACATGCATCTCATGTTATATTGCACTCACAGAAACAGTGTCCTTTGTGGAGTCATAAAGATCTAGACCCACTCAAGTAAGACCAGTTGCTGGAGGATTTCTGGTTCTACCGCTGTAGGGGTTGAGTTTGAGGTAAGCCTACGAAGATTGACTGCTCTAGAGCATATACCCGTTTTCTGGTATACAAACCTTTGGGTTGATAACCTGTTTAACTTTTATCATGTGGACTGATATGCATATCGTTCCTGTACAAGCGATTGTACGCAACTATCTGGGCCTGCCTGGATGGAGTTGTAACTTCGAAGCTGAGCCGGGTTTCTTGTGATACCACCTCTGGAACACGGTTGTTAGCATGTCCGCGTTAAGAAACGTAACTCTTAGTAATCTCAATTCAAGAATGAACTTAAGATGGAAAGGATTCAAAAATTGGGTAATGCAACAGTCTGTTTCTTCCCGTGCACCCGGAGTTAGTTTCGCGCAGTTGCGTTTCTGTTGTGAATGCAAAGACGTTTGGCCTGCGAATTTGCTTATTGCGTGTAATTCCGTACACGTTATGTTGAAGAGTGGAACCAAAACCGCGTACATTCATTTGCACGGTTGACGTGTATTCACATATATTGGGCAGCAGTACGTTTTCATTCGCCACGGTAGCATTCTCCCCTAGTGCAAACACATTATTCAAATAATCGCTTCTAGTCCATTGTCTTTCTGGGGTTGAGTCTTACTGTTTAGTTTACGAATTTACACGCTATACTACTCACAAACAAAGTTGCCTGTTAAACGACATTTTCACTGCCTGATGTCATACTTGTGAGTAGGCAATCTGTCGGTGCTCTGTAACCCCTGTAATTCATGTGCAACCAGGCTATGTATACGATCGCGGCTGGAAAGTTCCCACTTCTGGGCAACCCTTCTACACGCTTCCGTGATACTCCACGCGAAATCGGGATCGGCTGTTATTTGAGCGTCATCTTCTTTTGTCGGTTGAGACGCAGCTAATAGCACATCATCTACATCTTGGGGGTAGCCAGCGATGGGTCAAATAAAGCATAGACGTTTAACCTGATTAGTCTTGGGCAGCCTGAAGACTACGGTTGACCCACTTGTATATAGTTCCAGTTGCTCACACATCTTGTTTTAGTGGCTATAGTCGTCTGTTGGTCTTTGAGATAGCGATGTGTTCTGGGTTACATTAAACGGACTAAGATCTAGCCGTGAGGATTAATAGCTTTTACTTGACTACCGATGTTTGTGTTCTGGGTCTTAACAGCATTCAGACCCAAAGCTCCAGCAAGCAATTTGGCAGACGTAATTGGTTAAAATTCGTAGACACTGATCCACGCGTGTCTTTGCCCGCTTCACAATAAACTTAGATTGCCACTTTTATTTGTGTAGTACTGGCGGAACTTGGCTGAAGACGTTTTGGGCGCACTGTTTGAAGCCTACTGCGTCTTCTGCAGTTTTGTTTGGCCGCAAGTTTTATTGCAGATAGCATATCAGGGACTGTGTTGTATGTGTTCAGGTGTGTTCTGAA
This sequence comes from Paragonimus westermani, assembly GCA_008508345.1. Taxonomy (NCBI): domain Eukaryota; kingdom Metazoa; phylum Platyhelminthes; class Trematoda; order Plagiorchiida; family Troglotrematidae; genus Paragonimus; species Paragonimus westermani. Next base: position 24,574 of record QNGE01002135.1, read on the forward strand.
GTTCCTCTGCTGTGAATTGTTGGCAGAGAGACTTTGTTTAAGTCACTCTAGGAACAAGGGGAAAGATCCCACCCGCTTCATTAGATCTATTGACTGCAAACTCCAAAACATTTCCTCCCGTGGTTCACTTCCTACTTTTGCTGGATCGGTAAACTGCGCAGTGCTGCAATCAGCAGGTGTAGATTTGTCTCAAGGCTGCTTGTATAGACCAGTGGGAAAGTTCGGGTCGCATTCACAATGTACCAAGTCTCTACAAAAATTGCCTGTCATGCCCTTATTTTTAAACCCTATCTTGTTCAAACCCCTTGCGCAAAAGTCAGCCATCTCATAGATAGTCTATTCAGTGATGTATAAATTACGGGGTGATTCATGTTCAGACTCACCGGGTATATCTAGATGTTTACTGGAATGAAAAGTTTGCCCTAAGAGCCTTAATAACTGTTCAGTATGAATAAATGTTAAAAACCTTGCCGAATGACATTGGTCTGTTCGGCCTGTCTTTGTTTTCTCGAGTCTAAATTTTATTGCCGTGACGGCTGCGGTGTGCATATGTAGTTAACAGTACCGTATGATCAGAATTTCTGTGAACTTTTGATTTGTCAGATGGGTCCAGAATTCGTTCCGTGTACAAACGTCATCGATTTTATGAACTGGTTCAAATTTATGATGACTTATTTCACAGAATATACACAAGGATAGATCTTCAGTGAACACAAAGGCTCAAGCAGAGCGAGGGCTTGACATTCATTTTGGAGTTCATTTTGACGTGAAGTATCGATAAAAATGATTCGAGACATAAACCATGTACAGGTCTCTTAAGAGTTGTTTTGGTCCAAGATGGTTCAATTCTGTGAATCCTGTGGGCAATAGTTTTGACCTGAGTCGTCGAGAACTGCATGTACTTAAAATGAGTGGCTCTTACCATGTGAGGTTTGGTGACTATCAGAAATACACGTGCCCTGGTTGCGTTAGGAAGCTCGGGGTTATGTTAAAATAGGCCCTTCTCTTCTATTCCTGCCACGCACTTTACCGCAAGGTGTTTCTGCATGTTTTGGAATGGAATTTAGAGGAAATAATTAGTTATTACCATCTCAAATGATTTAATTTTGACATGAAGAATAGCGAGCCTGTGCATCATCTTATGCATCGTGAGACCATCGACTGTTAAATGGGGTTTCAAACAAACTAATACCAAGGTGAGATTTCATGATCGACAACGTGGGCAGTTCTCACTGATCTGGTCAACCTTGGATTCGTGTATATTCAGGTCAGCACACCAATCCAACTGACTGCGTTTGGTAGTTAGCGGTAGACATTTGTTAAAGTTTCAGCAAATGGAGAACGTCATTCTTCACTGACTGGCTGAAAATGTAGCTCAGGTACTGAATACATGATCTGAGGAATAGATTTTGCTTAATGGAAACAATAATGACATCACCTCGAGACGCTTTTTATCTGTTATGAAACGAGGTTTTTCTGTGTATTGCAAGAAAAAGAAGACTTATTGTAGCACCGAGCATTCAAGCAATAAACTAACGGTCCTTCCTACATAGAGTGCGAAAGTAAGAAACGAACTGCCTATATTCAAAAATCGTCATGGTTGTCTCCCAGAAGTCTGGAACGTGTGGAAGAACACGGGGGTTTTGACCATCTGATCAAAGTTATCTAACTATTATATGTGCTTAAAACCACAAATGCTTTTACAGGTAGACAGCTTTGCAGCCATTTCAGTTGTAAGTTTTAACAGCATCAACTTGTCGTTTTTGTCACCAAGCACATCAATTTATCTGCAACCGCCAGGTTTTTTGCAGTATTATGGTGAAGGAATCGTGGACACGTTTGAAGAAAGACGACACTATTAAATTTGTTTTGGGAGACATCTGAATTAGTAAGATTCTTCAGTCAGCTTCGAAGCGGCGAAGATTTAGTTCACTTGCTGGACACAATCCACTGGGTAATTTTTTTCTTGATGGTACAGAACATTTAGTAATGTGATGTTTGAAGAGTTGTGACTTTCTGACTTACGAAAAAATGTTTGAGAGAAACTGATCGGCCTGAAAACATCCGACAACTGTGTGGTCTAGTTTTTGTTAATTACTAAATATACATCTCCTGTTAGACCAGCCTACTTGCGTATACCTTATCACACGATTGCTGATGTGTGTCACTTTACTGATACCACAGAAAATCACGAATATGATCTTAAGCATTAAGAGAAAGTTTTAGCAAACAGAAACATTTCGGTAGCATAAAAAATTCACCTGGTGATAAAATTGAGGTTGCCTGCACAAAAATATCTCACCTTGCTGCTGAAGGTTATCAATCCCGAAATTGATCTCTTTGGTTAACTTACATTGTGCTACCGCTCTTGATAAGTGTGGTGAAAACAGAGAGGTGTCAGTAGTCTATTTCAGGACACAATAGCTGCCTCGTGTGAAACATACCAGTACTAATTGTGCACAGCCATAGTTGCAAAAAGCACTGGTTCATTTTTGTGTAGTGTGTGATATTTAGTGCCATTGAATGTTGTGTTTCGTGTGGTTTCCATTAAAAGATACGTTAGACAGTTCGAATTTCATACGTTTACACCAAGAAATTGTGCCAACCGGAGACTTACTGGTCGTCCTGATATAAGACCGTTTTAGGTATGTTAAACACATTCAGAAGTCGATGAAAAATAACCGCATTATTTATATGGTGATTAAAAACCTATTTCTTCACTCTTGGTTACATGCATTTGTTTGTTTAAAGTGCAAAACTCTCAAAATCATCAAACATCGTCAGGTACATTCATTGGTTTTTCCACCTCACCTCTAGAAATTCGTAGGGAAATTCTTAGAAATTTGATTCAAATTTTAAAATTCAGTGAGTCGGTCGCAGTGCATTTTTTGAGTGCTTTTCGGTATAACTTTTATGAGTGCAGTTGCTCAATAGACATTATTTCCGGTTTCTCAAGCTTGGTGATTTTGAATAATGTGTGAAATGTATGACTTGTGAGGTCTTTCAGGATCAGCCAAACCATGGCTTAGATCGTTATCTGCCTGGACTATGGTCCCAGGTGTCACATGATATCGAAACCGTTTAATACAAAAACCAGAAATTTACCTAAGCCTACTCAAACTATTAAATTGTTCACCTATTTTTGCGCCGTCTCTGTGGGTAACATATAGTGTAGGTGCTACGATAGATTCTGTTGAATCAGTATTGTAAAAAGAACGTCACCTTCCGTTTGCTTTAATTTTCTCGCAACTGTCACACCAACCTGTGACCAATGGGACAGTTATGTCGTGATTTCGACTGGTTACAAAAAATCTGAAATATGTAAGTTAAAAACTTAAATCAAAGACTGTATTTGGGTAAAAAAGACATGTTGCTGAGGGTTTCAAGAAAATGCCAGAAACCTGTTATTCCAGTCAAAACCAAGATTAGTAACACTAACCGATCAACGAACGAAATCACATTAAAGACTGCTAGTTCATTTCAGGTAAAAGCACACCAACAAAAAATATACGTTAATACTTCCCATACGCTGCCTGCTGAATTTAGGGCACTTGAATATATTAAAATCCGCTGATGAAAGGCTTTTGTTTCATTGTTTCAACATATCACAAAGTTAGACTTCTACTAGACTGAGCTACTTGATTGCTGGCTGCCTGAGCCATACGAAAAGACCCACATATTGATCAGTAACACTACATCAATCATTTATATTGATGCACAAAGATCGTGCCGAGATTTAAACCATAGCACTTAGAAGCAAAAAGGACAGAAAAAAGTCAATGTGTTAAACAACTCTGATATAACCATAGGTAATCGGCGTGGGGGTATCGAAACCTCACAACTCATTTGTCGGTTGGATTAAAACAGCATACGACGGGCAGCTTTTTAAGGACACACCTCGAAGATTGTCTGTGCTTCCTTATGGCTAGTGTAGGTGACGTTAAAATTCATCAAAATTAACTCTGTTGGTTACTCTCCTTCCAAATGTCTACAACTCCAAAGTCGTTATGTCAGCAAAGGTGTCTTCTCGGAGGGCAAGTGCGGCCTACATTGGTTGACATACTGCTTACTGATTCTACACCTTTTCTTCAAATCCTCACGTTTACACGTTGTACTTTAACCGAACGTTATTTTTTGAGGCAGGCAATCATTTTGCGATTATCTGAATGTATGTGTCATTAAATTTTGTTCCGTTGAATTAGTTTCATGTTATTTTTCAAATTTGGACTTCCTAAGCTCATCTTCATCCGGTACTTCGTTATCCTCGGTGCATACGTCCTACTGCGGCTAACGATTGCAGAATGTTTCAAGGCGGCTTGGTTACTCGCTTTAATCAGCCGCGGGGTAACATTTACCTTATGGTTACCTAATGAACACTTCAGGAAATGTTTGTAAGCGGTAACACTTTACGATGAGAGAAGTCGGCGTAGCCTTGAAACTGCTTGGCTTTGTGCTGCGGTGTTCCGTTCTTAAAAAATAATCACATAATTCTTGCTAGAGTCTTCGATTTGGCTCGTACTTTTTCTTTCTTCATAAATACCACATGATTATTAAGTAAAGCAGTGAGATATCGGGATGCCTCAATTATCGTTCCACGCGCGTACAAAACGCACACTTAATTTACACCAGCAAAGAAGACCATCGTTCAGTTTTATCTGGAACAACGCTTGAGCATCCGATCTCAAAAGGATACATTAGCTGGTCAAAAATATATTTCACATTTCCTTGAAAACCACCAGCTGGTTGACTGGAATGACATGCATTTGAGTCCTGGTCACCGCCTAAATGACAACAATAGTTTGCCAGTCTAACACTCACATTTGACACAATAGGTTTCAGTCTTTACGCAAGCTGTTCAAGACCACATCGTTGGGGGATCACTAGAGATGTGTACGTATATTCTCAACATATACTCAACCATAACTCCGTTAACTGCCCATTGGGTTTGATTCTGCAGATGAGAACCCTTAGGTTAAAGATCTCATATTCCCCATGTCAGTGGGGGGATAGTGCCTTAGTGCGTGGTTTGTATTCAGTCATACACTTATTAACAGTTTCAAAAGCTCATATTTTCTTCAGTTTCAGCATGCTTCCAGCTCGCTACCCAGCGTCTCTTAACGTAGGCCGGTTAATGTAGAATCCACTTCACACGTGCTGTCATCAGGGTTGGCCTCCTATGTTCAAACATATCCGTGTTAATGCAAACAAGTCGGTCAAGTCTGTACACACCTTTATCTGTTTGTGTGATACAACTCCCATAGCACACACTTTTAGTGGATGATTTTTATGCCTACTACCAAAGCGTTTGTTAACTTGGATGATCTTCATCATCCTCGGTGCCACGAGTTTCTTTGACTATCGAATAATGAGCTGGTTTACAACACACACATGCGTTCCGCCTGTCCTAAGTGATTTTTGACACCTTTATACCGATTAGCTCTCCCTCATTCAGCGGTGTGATTGTTAACAACAAGAAGTCCAGTCTCGTTTTGATGGACAATATAATGGAAGATTGTCTCCGGCAGTCACATGATGCCAAAGTGACCGTACTACCTAGTGAAAGACTGGCTGATCTTGATTACGCTGGTAACAAAGTGTTGCTAGTTTACAATCAGCAAAAAAAATATGCTAGATGCTATTTGCAACTCTGTAGAATAATTCTTAGTGCGCCTTGCAGCTTCGAAATGCGAAATTACTGTGCTCACGCAGATTTCATGTTAGATAATGATGTCATGGAGGTTGTTAACTGGGAAGCTGTACTGGCGGCGGCAGATGTGTACGAAATGAAACAGAAGCGTGCATTTCTGAGGCTGGGGTAGTATTTGGTAATCCGGGGCATCTCTGGCGACACAGAGGTGTCATTCTCTGGCTTAAGGTTGGTCCATATAAGGCGGAAGTAAGGACTGTGTTACTTTACGGCAGCGAAAGTTTGCTGCTCAGGGTTAAAGGAGTAAACCGTCTTCAGGTACTTGACCACCGATGTCTACGTTCGATCACTCGTATTGGGTGGTATCAGCAAGTAGGTTACGAAGAGATCAGGAGGCGGGTGTTCGACACTGATTGTGAAACGAGTTCTTTTGTTCATCCTTCACATTTGTGGACTTAAATGGTCATGTCATGTACTATAGATGCCAGCTAGTCGTTTGTCACTGTTCGCCGACGTTGCGGCCAACTGGCGCAAAATACAAAGTGGACAGATGATGACCTGGTGTGGAGAAATGAAATCGTTCACGAAGGGTTTGGTCACCGTAGATCAGGTTTGTCTACCGGGCTAAGGCCCTCGCGACTTAGAGAGTCGGTGGCTACAGGCGTTAGTTTAGGTGGCGGCTCATTGTGCTCAGTGACGTAAGTGTTGTCGTTGTTTTGTTGAGTTGTCTGTGAAGTGGGTGCATTTAATAACACAGCGTAGTGAAAGTCATAAAGAGTCTGTCTTGCTGATGACGTCTCACTTTCACTAACAGCTCTGTTGTTTGTGCGCAGGTTTCAGTCATCTTGGCGTTAAATATTTGAATATGCACATAACTATTTTCAATAGTTAGGTCCTTTTCAAGCCCCTTTTTTCTTCTGTCCTCCTGTTCGAGATTTGTTCTCGTTCTTCATGGTTGTGTGGCAGTTATACACTCGTGGTTCACACTGATGTTTTGCTATCTATGATGATATCGGGAAGTGCTCCCGTATTCACACAATACGGAAGTAACAAATATACCCAACGTATTTTGCATTTGCCATCCACTTCCTGTACCTAATGGTAGATTATCAATTACTGCCACGAGCTATCGAAACAATGATGATATGGTCAGAGGTTTTTAAATTTTAAACTACTTTACCGGGTATGATTCCAAGAGATTAATTGTTAGTTTTGTGGAATCACGACTATTCAAGTTGATTCTCTGGAAGCCAATTGTTTGCATATCTTCGTAGGTTCGCTCATGCTGCATAGCATTTTTTCCCAACGTTTAATTTGGTTTTTATCAATATCTCCATTCTTAATTGTACGACAACACGGTCCTTGATTATGGTTGATACGGCTGAAAGTTATGTGTAGATACATACAAAGTTTGGTACTGACGCGTCAGTACGAAATGCTTGCACTCATCTTTCCTCGTGTCCTGACTGCTTTGTTCAAATTTACAAAGGGAACAAACTGTTTCAAACGTATATATCTATATATTTATACGGTATATATAAGGATTCGCGTGATGAATCACGAATTTTATCGTTGCACATGAGGTACTTTTTCTTCGTCTATCTTCATCATTTCAGATTCCTGTAAATGATTGGCGTGTGTCTAACAGCTTGGTGGTTAATGGCTAATTTAAAAACACTACGATATGTACTCAGTGTTTTAATATTCCTCATAGTCTCAGGGTACTTGTCTGCCGTACTTTATAGTGAACGTTTACTTCCACATCGTGTATACTTTATGTTCCTGGTTTAGTCTGTTAAAACAACAAAACATATAGAAAGGTTCCCCTAAGAAACACCGCTCTTTCCATATAGTTTTCTTTGGTCTGTTTCCCTAGGTTTTTCATATTTACCACTTTCTACAGAAAACCCCCTCTGGATGGCGTCCAGTTACAACTGGTATGTGTGGCTGTCAATTGTAATGATTGTGATCGGCTAGACGATGACTGAAACCACTTACGGTTGGCGGCATCCGAATCGGATTAGCCTGTCACAGTGACCGAAGTCAAAGGACGCCTGCGCTTACCCATCACTGCAATTGGCTTGCGCTGCACCAATTGCAGTTCCACCAACACACCACATATCCAGTGTAAACCCGAAGGAATAAGACCAGGAGGTGTGCCAGTGGGGCCTTTGTGTGCAGCCGGCCAATGCTGGTTAGCCAGTTGATTGGCTAATAAGGAAACCAAACAGAGAGAGGCTGCAATGACGAGATCTAAACTAAGGAGAAAGATTTATGGAGCACAATACAAGAAGCGTTACAGTATAGGAGTGTAGGTTAGTGCAACCTAAAGAAGATAGGGAGGAAAAGCAACTTTCTCACTGAACTATGAAAAGCCAGACAGACCATTCATCATACAATGCACCAACAAAGCCGAAGAAAAGAATGGATAGAAGACCACAGACACTCAAGTTTCTGAAAAGCAGAGCGGATTAATTGTCAGTGACCAGGATGTTGGCCAATGCAGTCATTAACAGAAGTAGAATAAATATACTGATATGGCCTACCTGAGCCTAACGTACTCGCCGCCTCTTCGCCGACGGTGTACTATGAGTACGTTGGTGACCTACTAGCCCCAAACGGCCAGCGCATTCGCGGCCGCACACATCGCAACGCCATATAGTCACGTCACCGTGACCTATGGCACCGATGGTTCCTTTGCGTACCGCACGCTTTCGCTCGCGACCGCGCAACAATCGCTCGTTGAACTTTCGGACGCCCGCCCGAACCGTATTCCCAATATCTAAAATCAACGTGAAAGACTTACCGAAACCACTTACACAGCGATACACACACTCATCACATTTGACGCCAGAATGTGTGTATACGTCATGAGAAACCGGACAGCACCGGTTTGTTGTAACTATGCTGACACTATAATCTTTACGATGTGGCGGTTTTGACTACTATCTGGCTGAGCGCACACAACAGTAGGTTAGCATGATAAATACCTTTTCACTTAACTATCAAAAACTAACGTTTCATAATGTTCTCGAGTTATCCAATATTGATTCTTGATTGTTTTCTTGTGATGGTTCTTCCGTGCAAATTTCACGATATTCTGTTATTATTTAAGACTAAATGAACTAACCATTAAGTTTCCCCATGTTTTCAGTTTCAAACTCGATACTTCAGCAGTAACATAATGGTAATTTGTCTCGATGGTCACCGCATGGTAACCGTTAATTCATGTGGACCTCACACTTGAAATCTAATTCTCAACATTGACCTTGTATGCAGACAGTCGATTTGCGAGTATAAGGTGATGTTTAATGTACAGCCATTTTTTAAAATTCAGCCACCTGCTTTTAATAACGATCCCTACTTAACTCGAACGACGACAACAATTATGTCACCGATTCAATTTTATCAATTCAATTTTATCGTCCACACGGATTATGCGAATCAGTTGTTCCACAAACAATCTACAACAGGCAAATTACTTAGAACTGCAGTGGATATCTTGACCCAACGGTCGGTCGGATAATTTTTGTGAGGTTAGCAACAAATTACATAGTACAATCAGCTGTAGAACGATTATACCAACATATAATCTTGTCATGTATATATATATTTTCAAAGTTTATGTGATCAAAAGTTTTTTTTCGTTTCACTATCGTTCCCTCACTGTCGCTTCCCATTGAGGATGATGCCACTAGGAACTTGCAATTTAGCACGATTATGGAGGAGCAGAAGTCCTAATACATTTCATATGTACTATCTTTACTAGCCACAATTGTTACTTACATGATTAGGTAGAACACTATCTTTCAATAATTTCATTGTTAAGCAGTCCGTGATGTAAAAGTTATTGCAAGACTTTAAAAATAGTTTGTAAATCTTCAATCACGATTCTGTAAATGTTGTCATTTGTTAATCATAAACTGAGTGATTTTTTATTTCCGTTTAGACGTAATTTATTTGCGTACAGTCCCAGTGAGAACGGGCTAAACTTCTATAACAACGTTCCAGATCACAATTACACATCATTATTTTTGTTGAATTCATTGCCAACTTTTCTTTACGGGTTTCCTCAAAATCGAAAATTTTTCCAACCTTCGCGACCATGGCAGTGAAGTTTTAACGGATACTGCTGCACAATTCTCCAATTTTGTATTATCTGTATCTTTGAAACTGACGTTATTCATAATATAAAGCACATAGCACAAAAAATAGCGTCAGGAAAAGTTAAAACGGATTAATAATTCGATTTTGTTATTGAAAAATAGATATTGTCATTAAGGTCCCCATCCACCTCTCCTGTCAGGCATAAGTGTCCCATCTTAAGAGCAAAACCGTGGTAGCCACAACTTTCCAAATAGCTGTTTCTGAACACACGGAACAAGTTTAAACTTCCGGGTAATAAAAGTTTCCGCAAACCGCATTGTTTCGCTGCATGAAGTTGAGTACAGAAAGCGAAATGCCGTTTCCGAATTAGATTGACTCTTGTCGTTAAACTGTGGCGAGCAATAGACGTTGCGTGCTTATTGTCCCTGTGCATAGCCACTAAGTCATGTGTTAACGTATCCTCTTGTATGACGCATATCAAAATCGCTCCATGACCCTAGTTTATAAATGGAGCTCAGTCCTAATCATGTAGAATGCTTCTCATCCGCATCGGTGCTCATAAACAGCACTGGATTTGCCTGATTGAAAGACTGGGAGTTGAAATCCGGAGTATTTTCAACAAGACCACTTGGAAAACTGTTTTGTACGTCTCCCCTAAAGGACTTACTAGACGACACCGAGTCAGTCGTACATCATCGCCCTCATAATGAAAGTGAAAGAATATCGACATTTTTGGGATTTGAGATATCAGGTTTATTGAAGCACCCCATGTTATTGTGGAATCTGAGTTCCAGTTGACTTAAAATGTAGAAAAGCTAATTCACGGATTAATTTGTCTTTAGTTATTATTTGTACATCTCTGGTCACACTCTCCTTGATGTCTGCTCCTTCTTTCGTTCTAATTTCCGTAGTATCCTTCAGAATTGACTGCATTTTAATACTGTAGTCATTTTATTTTCAGCAAATCTGTTCTAAAACTTTTACTTGGCCTGAAAATGATCAACTCGTGGCTCAATCTTCATGAGCTAGGGGACACTGATAAGCTGATTTGTGAGAAGATATATTTGCTTACTAGGTGTGTTTCCAAATCGGTACGCAAAATCAACAAACGTCGGATTCAACTCATTGCGATTCTCATATGATGTAAATTTCAGTTTGGAGGATTATTCGAAGGGTTGTTTAAATGAGCTCGAGTCTTAATTGAGGTACTCTTCAGATGGAATACAAAGTTAATTAGTTAGACGGGTTTTGAAACAAATCGGGACTCAGGCTGCTCAATAATATGAACTTCCGAAACTTCTAGAATTCAGATTTTTACTTCGTCTGTTTTCGTCTGACTAACTCGCCTCAGTGCGAAGTGGTCAGGTGGTTTGATCTCTTGTATACGGAAACAAGACTTCGACGTGTTCAGCTGAGGGAAAACTTGTAAGCAGTTGCTATGCATCAAATGAACACAAATATTTATTTCGAATTCTCACTGAGTCAAGCGAGCCGGCGAGTTTAAAGCTGTCTGTGGGAAAAGCCGAGCTATTCGGTCTCGAATGGGTCTCAGGAGTTTCGTAAGCCACTTGGATGCACAGTATCCTACACAAAAAATGAACACCGGCTTTGATATAGGGTCACCGAGTGTATTTGATTTGAGCCGAACAACAGACCATGCATAGAAAACTGGAGCACTCAGCGTCCACCACAGGTCACATTTGAGTTAGGTAACACGAATGTAATTTTGTAACAGCATTCAGCTTTTTGTACCTAATCCCACATTGCCAAATACCACACTTTGCAGAAGCTTTCCTACTCGAAAGTTCAAATTTGTTTTGTGTGCTCAGAAACAGCTGTTCAAAGAATTGTCGCTACCATGATAGTGATGCTGTTTGTGAACTGCATCTTCATACTTATTCCGCCATTGTTTCGTTATTCCTCACGTTGTTTGTTGTATATATTCGTCAAGATGTACCAGATTGTCTCCAAGCATAGATTGTGAACTAGAAGCCAGTGTTTGTGTTCTTATATGTTGAAATTCTCGACAAGGAGAGAAATTTTCTCTCAAGCTTTCTACTGTTTTTTCCTAAGATCCAAAACTTGGCTTGGTTGAAATGTTTGCTGTGAATACCTGTTGAAATGTAACTATGTGCTTTTATGTAAAGCGTTTGTTATGTAGAAATCATCTTCAGTTTCTGCACTTCCTAGGCTTATCCTACAGTTTGTTTTATAATTAATAGGTTGTCTGCTTTCTGTTTGCATTGTTTACATTTCTACGGACACCAAACCTGTTTTTGAATTCAGTAGTCTTTGTCTTAGCAACTTAGCAGGATGTGGAATATAGACAATTGTCTGTCCAATAGTCGTAAGACAGAAACGGTGGCAACGTAATTATTTGAATTTGTCAGGATGAGAGGTTTTCATTTGCTCAACATTTCCAAGTACCATTTGCTCTTGCTATTAATCGTATTTTCAGGTTCTTTTCCATCCACGCTTTTACCTGAATTGCGGTTGCCTGTTGTTTTAATGCATAAGTACGGTTATCTTTTTAGAGGTAGGCTTGCCCAGAATCTCATAACCGCACTAAGATCAAACATTCGAAAGGACACTCTGATGATATTACTTTCTTGACTCACTGACGATTATCAAATCCTTTTTATTTACTACAATACCATATATGGACTGTTGTGTTGACACAAAACTGATAAGGTTTGTTTGCAAGTTTTTACACGAAGAACTGAATATTCTGCTTTTCGTTTAAGAAAGCAAATCGTAATTTCTTGTCGGAGACAAAATTGGTCAGTCTGTTGCATTAACAAATCCATATAATATTATGTTGCCGATCTTGTGCTCTTTAGGCAATCCATGCGAACCTTATCTTCAAACTTTAGGGCAGTCCGGATTGTTATTTTCTGTCTAGAGACCACCTCCGAATGTTATCATCTTCACCACTCAAACCATGGTAACTGCTTGTGATACTTTTCTTAATAGTAGGCTCACATACTTGAATGCGAAAGTCCATTTTCTTCAATCTCACACTGCAACAGATGACAGGCATTCAGTGTAGTGGGGTCACCTCTCTGATTGACTAGTATTGTTCGTTATGTATGAACTCATTATTCAGTACGACCTTTGATTCCCAGAAGCGTCTTCTCATTCGTCTACTGTTAGAATCCATCACCCTTCGTTGGTCGTGTCCCCATCTTTCCAATACAATGGTGAAAACACTTTTAGTAATTCCAGTTCCGCAATCGATCGAATTGTGAGTGCTACTGATTCATCAGTTGTGGTGCTGGACGTGGTTACAAACAAGGCCAACATCTTAGAAAACTAGGTAGAATGGAATAATCAAAACTGATGTTTGGTCTCCATTAGGTTTGAGTTCGGACTATCTTGAAAACACCTGTACTCAAGAGAAGTTAGGAAGATTGCAAAACAATCGACGCGTGCTCAAACAGTAAGTTGCTAAATTGTAGCCTTATCGGTCAACTACAATCATCTTATTAACCCGAACATAGTTGCAGATTTAAAGTAGTACATGTGTTTCAACCTTGTGATCCCCTGTCAGTCATTTCTGTTTACTTTTTCCTCAAAATTAGTCATTTTACGTTTTCGATCGCAAACAGAATAACTCGAATAAAACAAAGTTGGTGAACGTTAACAAAAAAAGTTTTAAACTAAAACATTAGAATGACCAGAATCAGATTAGCTATCTAAGCTGGTATTGCCCTTATCCTAAAAAATGTAGCCAACTGGAATCCAACCAACAAACATTCTGAAAGTTTAAATCTCTGCCCCGCTTATTAAAGCAGAAAAATATACATCCTAAAAGTTTCGCGGTTCGATTTCCCCGTTACTTGAATCATACCTTTGTTTCCTATGTAAACCTCAAGTTAAATCGTCGACTACATTTGATACTCTACTCTGACTATTTTTCTATATTAGCTGGCGTTACTCTGGGAATGGAAGTCTGCCGAACTGGGAAAAGTGTATTGGTTAGTAGACTGGAAAAATGCAAGTAATCCTGATTTCGTTAGTTCACCATGACAACCACCGCATAAAGTTTTAACATGCCAGTATTTGTACTGTTGTTGGTATAGTAACAGACAAACTTTACGTGTGTATGGTGAGAAGAACAACGGTGTCCTACCAGCTGAAACGAAATCATTACAGTTGTCTACACTCCACGTGATGCAAGGCTATGACCTACGCTCATTCTAGTGTCTTGTGAAAACTTAAAACAATTATTAGTTCTTTCCTCGGTTTCTAATTTCAACTATGGAACTGTGAGCGTGTAATAGTTAACTGGTTTCAAATCACCTCCGTCCACAGGTTTAAAGTCGGACCAGTTCTACTCTGTAGCTCTAAAACGTGGTCTGTGAACGTTGCAGACGTCTGACTCGATAAGAAATGTCATCGTTGATGGTTTTCGTATAATCGCACATTTCACATGGTAGCGATGAGTAGGCCATAAAAAACTTAATGTAAGTGGTTTTGGTCATGATGCTTCGATCATTCCCCTCATTCAAATCTTAAAAATGCGTTGATTTTCCTGATTTGGACACATTATGATTTTTAATTCACTTTTCGCCAACAACGTTTGTCGAGACCTGGTTAACAGGCAGTCAAGACGACATCATAGGGGGACTGAATGCGGTCACTACGTGTTCTAGGGTCTACAGATTTTGTTTATTCTCTAAGATGGAAACGTCTTTGTCCACGCATCCGCTGATCGAGACACTGTAGAAGACAGTTATATACAACCGTTCGAGTATCCCACTTTTTATCTCTGAATCTGCGGTGATTAATGACACGTGAAACCAAAAGCCGCAGGGAATTTGTCTGATGTATATCGCGTTCAATTTACGTAACCCCTGACCACTTACTTATAGTTACCTGCAGAAAACAAGGTGTAAGCAACCCTGACGTTGATTATTTTAGCACAGACCCTGCGGGAATTAGTGCCCTTCGAGTGAGCCTCTCTTTCGTAATACGCGTTTTCCTCCTTTAGCCATGATCATATCGTTGAGTGATTGTATTTCAGTCAAGCATCAACCTTCCATGTTAAAAATTCCAAACCGAGAAAAACGATGGACAGAGGGGAAATCAAACGAACTCCATGGATAACGTTAGAAGCAAACTTCTGCTGAGTGACGTGAATTAGTCGACGGTGTGTACAAACAAAATATTTTTAGTCCCATGATATAGCAACTTCTGGTAGAGGCAGATACGTGCGTTGTCCGTCACTGGTTCGAATCCGACCAAAGTCCGGATTTCATACCAAGATCCCTCCAGCAATCCAAACACTATTGTGTTTTACTTTCAGTTGAACAGAATGCTGGACTGGTGGTATGGTGTGAGAGCCGACCTCAATAAATCCAGTAATCTTTTTCACAGAACAAAGAATGAGGGGATCATTTTCTCATGGTTTCATTGTCTTTGAAATGTTTCATGCCATAGGCTTTCAACACATCTACAGACGTAAGCAGTAGTGAGGTATTAATAACACATCAAGTTTTCAAGTCTTCCTTTCGTCTTTATGTTTGTTAGCAACTTACTGTGTTCTTTTAAAAATAACTTGATAATGTTTGCTAGCATCCGTCGACCTTAATCCATCTAAAACATAAGAATAATCGGAGTGAAGGTATATGGTTTAGCAATCGCTCAGATTCTCTTCTTGATCTCACTGCGGTGATCACATTTGGAGGTGAATCATACATCGGATTGCGTACTGGAGTCCCCTAAAGCGTGTTAGATTACCTCAGTAGCAACGTTAAGAGAGTGCGCTTACAAAGTCTCCCTTGGAGTAATGTTTTGATACGATCATGCTCGTTACGTTCGGAGGAAAACTGCGACACCCTCATTTAATGCTAGGTTGTTGGGTTTTGTTTGATCTATTTCTGAAATAGCTACTCCATCCAACCAAACTCCTTGCATAATTGATCAAATTCCTTGTCATAAATGTGTTTGATGCTTGTGAACTGCTTTGAATAGGTTCACTGATGTCTTGTTCTTGTTAGAGCTGATCGACAGAGCTCTCGACCAGCACCTGCACTCCCATACATTTGTTTGTAAGGTGACTGTCGATCACTGATCAACTGGCTGCAGATTAGAAACAACCTAATCATCTTATACAAGCTCTAGCTTACGGATGGATGTTGTGTATATTTTTGAAAACAGCTGGCTAAATGAAAAAGCCAAAATAGAAACTGACAGTTTATTTCAAACAAATCCCTGATGAGTTGCCAATACTTTTCAGCTGCGAGGTATAAATACTTTTGCGTGTCCAAGACTGTGACCATGATTTGTTGAAGTGCAAAACTTAAAATAATGACAAGTCGTCAATTACCGCTGACTGTGAGAATGTTGATGACCCAGATGAGAAACCTAATTTAGTCAATGGTTCTATTTCGCTTATACCGAAAGTAATTGTTCGTCGTTACTTGACTGACATATATAAGGAACTGTGCCTTGAAGACACTATTACTGGTGAACCGAATTCCACTTGTATGTCAATCACATCAAGTGGATGCCTGGAGTTACACAGCAATGTAGCACTGTTTTGCGAAAAGTACTTTACTCCTAGCAGGAAGTAAAACTTGAATTGGTAAACTTGGGTTCCTCTTTCAAAACAGACCAATACTGGAAGGATTCTAATTGGCGGTTGCAAAGCGTTCTTATTGACGCTCTCTCCCTCTAATTTGGCTCCGTTCTGATATTGTGTTTGCTCCTAAACTACAAACGCTAGCTTTTGCGACTTTCTTCATTATAAGCTTCTTTTCTTGTACTCGTGGAACCACTTAATTTAGTCCAATACTGGAAATCAGTTGAACGGGTCTGTGACCATCAACCTGCCTGGACCGGTAGTAGGGTACCCAGGTTAGTTAGTAGCACCATACTCGTACATATGTTTGATTCGAATCATCTCGTCAATTGCCACTTTGTAGCAGTCACTCAGCTGTGGCCAGTACAATTCCAAGCTCTGGCGGCGACCGAAATTCATGTGCATAACCTGGTGCTGCTATAAACGTTGTGTCTGCGTCTTTGTACTATACCAATCCATCCCTAACTGTGTAAATGTGTCAAGGACCATTGTTCGAATGAAGTTGTCGTTGTTAGTTGGAGCTATTTTAACTAACTAAGTAAACATG
This sequence comes from Paragonimus westermani, assembly GCA_008508345.1. Classification (NCBI taxonomy): domain Eukaryota; kingdom Metazoa; phylum Platyhelminthes; class Trematoda; order Plagiorchiida; family Troglotrematidae; genus Paragonimus; species Paragonimus westermani. Next base: position 41,461 of record QNGE01002135.1, read on the forward strand.
GTCGTTTACTTTTCAACACAACAATGTTTGCTTTACAACATTCGATAGCAATGCGATTCTTGTTAATGGGCCACGGAGAACAAATTCCCTCATTGTATTCCGTTTGTCACAATATAAGATCTCAAGACGCTCCACTGACAAACAGCAGAGTTTAACAGCAAGGTGTTAAACCTTAACTCGATGTTGCTTTTCAGTTAAAATGTTCATTCTTGCTATGTGTCTGTTGAAAGTTTCGTTATGGTCAATTGTTGTTGCTAAATTTGCTCAATCATCGTCTGCTCTTCAGTCATTCATTAACTGGAATATGTGATTTTAATTTGAGTGTGAAGTTATATGGAATTGTCGACTGAACTCAATGCCAGATTGCGCGACCATGACTTCTCTGCCCAGGGGTAGTTCGTGCGGTCACAACACCCCATGATCCACGATCAAACGAATAGATAATTTGGAGCAATGTTTGTACAAATACTAAAAACCTGTAGTTCGCAATCTGTTATCCAACTTCCTTCTATGTGTATTGTGTTGTCCTAATCTTGCTGATCAGACACTGAACACTTGCCTTGTTCTCTACTCTGACATCCTAAAGAGTACTGATCCATCCGTTTTGTTTTAATCGTGTGATCAATGAGTACATGATCCTTTTTCGAGTTCACACGCTTTACTTGTCAAGATATCCCACATACTTATACGCATACCTCATTAATAAATGTTCTCTATTTTGTACAGATTCACGCAAACTGTCGCCTACGAAGGGTATACTTCTGCGATAGAATTTACGCGGAGGAGGAATTGCCAAAGGACTACAAACTTTATCTGCCTATTCGCATGCTGCCCACACCAAGAAACTAGTACTGAGTTCTATTTTTCTCTCCATTTTTTATTGTTTTTCAACATATCTGCACAATCTTCTTCATTAGAAAAACCGAGAAACATTTTAAAATTGGTGTTGTCTACGTCCACTTTTATTGATAAACAAACGAAAACATTTTCAGCCTTCAAGATTGTTTACTTGTTCGCCGTGTATCTCTTACCCAATGGATGTTACTAACTATTTATTTCGTTATCTTGCACTCGGATTGTCCTTAACAAGTATGCGATTGAACAGAAAACCTCTCTATCTTGATACACAGCAATACATCATCATTTCATCGGTAAATGACTACTCTTTTGTACTCATCAGGAGAATTCGCAACCTTTCTCTGTACAGTGGGTAAATATCATGCCAGTTATTGAACGGTGGCCCACAGACATTTATTGTACCTAATGAAATTTAAGGATAAAATTGTTAGTAAACTGATGACAGTGTTTATTACACAGAAATCACTTTTGATTGATGGGGTCGTAAACGGAACACGTTTATGGATCATTGCCTTTCATGAGAATACCTTTGATCGTAAGTCGAAAGATTGGATAAGGCTAGATTTTGAACGTCAGTTAAATGAGTAGCAATCAGGTGTGTTCATAGTTCGCCTCTCTTGGATTTTAGTTTTGAAACAGATTACTTACGCCCTCAGTACAGCCGAGGGTCAACGCTGTAATTACTTACCAATCGATACTCATTGTTCAAAAAGTATTCAAGGAAAATGTGGAATGTTACACGACGGAAGTTTATGAGACTGTTTTTGTTAATTGAAAAGACTACTGGTCTTACAAGCATTTTAAAGTGTAACTTCAAGTGGACGAGTTGTTTGATTAGGAAGAAGTGTTTTTGGATTACTACAAACTCCGTCGTAACTCCGAAGTCCTAGTTTCCATGGGCACACTGCAGGCTAAACTACATAAAGTGAGGTGTTGAGACAAGAACCCTTAGATCTTGATCGATTTTAAAGCTCATTATCAAGCGGTTCCGGGTTCTGACATAGACAAACCAGTACACGATAACCCATGTGACATCCTAGTTCAGTTTTTTTATCTGTCAAATTTGCAAATTCAACCCAATCAGCTCATCTGTCTGAACCCTATATCTGGGGTATGTTGTTCAGGACTTCAGAAATTCTACATTGCTACACGAAATATTTTCTCATATCTAGGAACATTTTTGTCACAACCTTTGTCTCCGGTCAGGTAATGTCGTATTCCGATCGTTCTAAAGAGAAACGTGAGAAAGTGGAATTTGGCAATTTGGTAACGTTTTCTGAGGATTTAGAAATAAAGACGCAATGAAACCGAAGGTAGTTCTCTTGGTGACGCTGTAATTGATTCGTTACGTTGAAGGCACCTACACTGACACACTCCACCATTTTGCTCCACGTCTTTCTGTACTGCTCGGATTATTTGCAGCAACTCAATTTCAGATTAGCGCTTTTCTTTCAGACTCTGAATCTGACATCAATCGTATGCTACTGTTTTAAGGTTAAGTAGCCACAGACGCTGCTCTTCAGACTTTTGACTGTAACAACCAGAAGTTGATTGTGGTTTCTGAAAGAGTTTGATATATGACTCACTTGGTTTATGATTACCTTCGCTAATGACTCCCGTTTGTTGGTGATACAAGAGATGAACTCACCTTAACAGGTCTAGGAATTATCACCTTATTGGGTTTCTGTCGCATTCTTTTGATTGGGGCTTCAATAATCAAACAATCATATCCCATGCGTTTCCGTACATGAGTTATCAAAACTCCATGGCAGCAAGTTTTTCACTTAGTTGAGACCTTTATCTTAATCGAGCACATATCACATTTCACACGCTGATAACGTGATCATACCCCATCACTTCCTGGCTGTGGTTTCATCACCGAGACCCAAATGGTTTATAACGTTGAAGTCATTGTCCACCGAGCTGAGAGAATATGCAGCCATCCGGTTCCATCTTATTCATGGCATTAATCTAATCTATTCAACTAACTTCAGCCACAAAATCTTTTGCAAACGTAAATCAAGTATATTGCGTACCTAGTTGGTGGTTCAGGATTTGGACAAATTTGTCATTTATCCCATTGATAAACTATGTGATACGTTGGCAAACACTGTTCACAGTTATTTAAACGTGCACACTACTGCTAGCTTCAAGAGGCAAGGGATCGCCGTTTCGGCTTCGAAGTCAAGAAGCCCTGAGATAGACATTCACGGTTTGCTAGGTATTTCGATGCACATGATATTAGTTTTGACTGTTTACAATGTTTACATTCTTTCACTGCGTGTTGATCAGTTTTAGTTTGTTTGACCATAGTATTTCAATCATACAATTTTATCCGGCTGTACTTTGCTCACATTTCTTCCTTCCAGTCCACTTGCAATATACGTCTCCATTCATCATTCGTTCTAGCTTATCCGTCGTGGTGAATGGTAACGACGGTAATTAGTAACTGAGCATTGTGTGCTATTGCTCTTTAACTGCATGTACAATTAAACTGTACATAATACGGATCAAACTACATTTCCGTTGGCTTACTTGCTACGTTGTTGCTACCGAGTTGGAATCAGCTCTGGGCTTGAGCTGATTACATTGATAATTGTTCCTGCCTATTTCAAACCACCACATCTGACATTCCGATCAGTAAATTCCATACGTTTTGCAGTTTGAAAAATTTGGATATTCACCTGAGTACATGGAATGCCGAAGATTATCTGGAGCCTCTTACAATCCGGTGTATTACACGTGAATATATGATAGAAGAGAGGAAACACTACATTTTCTGTGAACTGTTGGTAAGGATATATCCATCTGGGTTAAGAATATAACATTTCCCGATGCGCCTACTTCACTCCCATACGCTTCTTTGAAGCATCCGCTGCTTTAGAAGGTTCGGCTTGTCCACTGAGAGGCGTTCGGAAGAGCAAAAGTTTATACTCTAATGAGAAATGAAAATCAGGACATCTGTGCATCTATCCTCCAACTTCAAACTCAGACCATGATATGTGCTTTTGATGACCAACTATGTTCTGGGCTGTGGGATGGATTAGCTGCTAAAATCAATATCCTTAGGCTTTCCCGAAAGCTGTTACTGTTGAAACAGGTAAACTTCCAATCTGTTAGTGCTGTGTGAACAATCTCAAGATGCGAAAACTGGGATGAATGGAAAATCAGCTGTGTAAAAGAATGCAAACGATACTGGGAGGCAGGCACGTCAACAACGGCAGTAGTTTGAAGAGGTAACTCACCAGCGGGGTACAGAATTTGACTCACGTCATTCTACTCTAACAGCTTATCATGTGCTCGCTTGCGTGTTCCACAATCCTGAGTGCCATAAATGTTGTAAGGTATGCCACACTTAAGACCTCAGCATCAGTTTCAATCAGTCCACTGCACTTGCTGGAAACTGTTTCGATTTTGCACGTGACATAATACGGACACTTTCTCTCAGCTGGTGCAAGTCGTTCCATCAGTACTGACACCGGTGATGTCGTCCCTTATTTTTTTTGATTGCATGAAGAGACTTGAAGCTTCAGTGGCATTGAAGTCCACAAATATTTTTGTCAAAGATATTCCTGGACATTCTGTACCTATTCTTCACAACTGCGAATTTTTACCCACAGGTTCACAGTCTATCATCTGTACGTCTTTTGTGACTAATTCTGACCTATTTATTGTTAGTCTTGAATGCTTGGAGATTTCGAAGCTTTCTTTTGCGCTGTTTATTGTGTCCTATGAGGCCTGAACTCGAGAACTGATTTTACGGTACAAAACAGTTTCCATTGGTGGACGAATTAAGCCGGTTAGCGCTGGCCTTTCATTTTTATCTATTTTTATGAAAAATCGCAATTTCATTTGGTCTCTGCTATGCGGTCCGTAATAGATTGTCTGGGCCATGCGGAAAACTCCATATGGAACGTCTTTAAAACAGGACAGTAGAACACCGAGAGTGTGTGGTGAATACCACATTGTTTTACACAAATGCTTACTGCAGAGAATTGGTACGGTAGAAAAACCGAAAGATATTCTATATCGATTTTTTGATTTGAATTAATCTTTGAAGCTTGATCTTAAAAATGCGTACATACGAATTCTTCTTTACAGTACATCCAGCTTATCAACTACTGCAAACTTCTCATTTGGAAATCCAGTATATGATTTTTATCTTTTGCATTGAACGTTTCACCAGCAGTTTTCTATGACGTGATAACTACAATTCTTGGTATGTTTGAAGATGTTACAGTTTAGCTAGATGACATTATTGCAAACGGTATTCATGATGACAGGTTGGTTTCTTCATTTTGAAATTTTCATGTTTACAATTTTACTCATAGGAACATTACGAGATGCCTTCTTGGTACCACAAGAATTTCCATGTCTGTGATATTTTGTTGACAAAACCCGAGTTCTATTTGATCCTGGGCAAGTTTCACATTTGTCTAATGTCCCCACTCCAAAGACTGTTGTTGCGTTGCGTTCACCCACGAGTTTGATCCCCTATTTTGAAATTTGCTGGAGAAACATAATCCCCCTTCCTGACTATACCCTCGAACAACTTGTGTGGACTGCTGATCATGAGACTGAATTGCATCGTTTACTAAACTTTCTTGCCATAAATGCTATTTTACGACCATTTTATTACAAGTTTTCATCTGCCATGGTTACAGATGCATTTCCGACAAGCATGGTTGTTTTACTACGGCAAAGTAGGCAATCACTTTCATGTATTCTGAGAATTCTTAATCCGATAGTGCAATACCGTAGTCCCTGGCTGACTTCATGTATACCATCTTGGCTTGCATGTTGCAATTATAAATGACCATGAGGCATCAACGTTTATTTACCACCTATACAAATCGCTCCCTTGATCCCCTGAAACCGCTGTTTCATGATGTGGGGTTGCATTCTCAGACTACACTTATGACTCCGAACATCGATTTCTCCTATGCAAAAAACATGGTCTACTCATCCAGATACAATCACTGTGCAATGAAAGGAGATTCCGATCGACTTTTGGTTTGGCCACTACCAGTAAATCGAGCGAATTCGACACGAGAAAAGGTTTCCATTCTATTATCTCGGTCACGCGTGCAACTACCAAACGCAGATTTCCCGAAATTGATACTCAACCCCAACAGCTTTCGATTGCGTCTGGCAGTATTGTGTGTGTGAACGGTGGGAGTCTTGTGTCTGTTACACTTTTCTCGTTCATTGTGCATAATTTGCTTTGGTGTGGAAAACATGATGCCATTCGCATGTCTGTCATGCGGTTGATTGAAGAGTGACACCGAAATTGATCGAACGGCACGTAATTGGGTCAGTTTTATACACGGAATTTATTCTGAGTCATCCGACGGGGTTCCACGAGTGATATCTTGTGAAGTTTGGTATCGCTTACTTGCTGGTTATTGTGGCTCACTCCGGGACAAATGTTATGCCTTGACTATATTCGACCCTTGCTCGCGTTCGTCAGAGGTTCTCCATTCAATGGTTGCCCACAACGGCAGTCATTTTACCAAGCAATCGGTGGCAGATTGATTAAGTGGGTTGGATTGTCAGCATCGTTTGGCTTCAGCCAAACTTCTTTACTCAGATGGTTCGTGCTATATAAACAGCCACAAAGTCCTTTGATGCAACCGCTTCTGGTGACCTCAACAGAAACGCTTAGCAGCTTTTGATGCACTACAGCATTGCGTCTCATACGACAATGGGATAAAGTCTGGTCCAAATGTTCAAACAACGTATGTTAACAGCCGATATGCAAACAGCGGAATTTGTTTCTTACCCTAGTACCAAACGTTATCCGTTCAGTGAAGTGATACTTAGAAATCCCGGAGTTCGCGCCTGCCGAACGCCCGACTTAGTTGAAGTTTCTGTGCAATACAGACATGTTGAACATATTGTATGTAACTCATCTGACGTTCAGAATATACAGTGGCATGCAAAGTTGGGTTTGTTTCCGACTTGAGTTCATTTGAAGAAGTGCCTGAAATTGCGCAAGTGCAGACAATAATTTCCGGCTGTTCCAGGGAGAAGAAACGTTGCCAATAAAATAACGGACATTTATCTGAACTGCGGCGGATACAGTGATAATAATTCGTGACTGAACATTATGTTACTGTTGTTTAACTGCTTGAATTGTCAGGATCACAGTCTTCGTAGATCATTGTTTTACTGTGTAGGTTTTGTGATCACCTTTCCGTTAACTTCATCTGTACATTTTTTTGAAGGTGTCACAGTGATTTTGGAATCCGAGTGGTTACAACAATAAACGAGGGTCTAGGCGCACTGTCTCTGGCTTTTCATTCTGAGTGAAGTTTTTCCAAGTGAACCAATTGCAATGTGAAACTTCGGCTCCACATATCTGCAGACCTATCATCGCTTAGCACTTTGGCATCCTACGCTACGTGTAAACTTATTTTTCCGACGTCGCCTTAACTTACCCTCTGGCACTGTCTCACAATTGTGTGTGGTCACCTTTTCAACTCAACGGACCTCAACTTCTTAGCGAGTCATTTCATTTTTTCGGTAAATTTGTCGTCTTATTAGTACGTATATTTTGTGCACTAATTCGTTGGTGTCACAACTTTCATTCGGTGTTATTATATTCTTGGTCGTTTCTACCACTTGGCTGATTAGACCGCCATAACATGACTTCAGACCGGCATGCAATTCCCTTGAGGCAGCAAGAGAGGCAAATGGAGCGTTGCAAAAGACTGGAAGGGGGATATGAAATGAAAGACTGAGAAATTACTACCTCTATACAATGTATGTTAGACCGAACCTGGAAATGGAATTACGAATTGTGAGCCCCATCATCATGATGAACAAAAGGGTCTGGTGTGTGCATGCAACAAATTAACAATTCCTGGATATATGTAATGGGAATCGAAAGGTAAATTGGAATACAAGCAAACAGGGCACCAAACGCATACTGTGCAAAAGTTGCAGCAGATTTCATGAACTGTTACAGTGTGCTGATAATAAGTTATTTTAATACAGGATTCACATGCCCGGTGAACAAGCAAGTTGGAAAGTTATAAGATGTCACTATCACAATTGGCAGTCACACAGAATCACGAAATGTCAGTAATAATAATTGCGATAATCTTGTGGGATTTCCTGAGTACACTGTTAACTGTGGGTGTGATTGCTCAAACTTTTCTTATCTTATACATTGTCCGAGAATGCTGACTGTAAACAGTGGTCTTGTTGCAGCCTGAATTTCGTCACCATGCTACTCTCCATTTTCTGAGTTAAAGACGCCTAGTGGGCAACAAGAGAGTTTCAGTTTACGAAAAAATTGCTTGTACTCCTTTCCAAAATATACAGTTCCACAAGGTAGAACCAAAAAGATGTGATATTGCATCCGTTCATTGCGCACAAGTGTACGTCTGAATTAATGATAAAAATCACGCAAAAATTGAAAACTCTTGGAAGCTTTAGGCAGTATTTAAACAACATCGAAAGTGTGTGGAAATAAATTCCACCAGATAAGTAAAGAGAGAGAAATTCGAAATCTAGCACTCAGTTAGGACATCGTTATTGGCTCGAAAACGTCCGATCATCGAAAATTCAACTAATCCTTTAACTAATAAAAGATTCGGTGTTCAAAATCTGTTGAATATTCCATTGTATAATGAGCCTTTGTGAAACTAGGAATGAAGCGTGATTTTACGTTTGGTCTCCCGTTTATTCGTGTTCCAATTGCACGCCCGTTCCTCATTGCGTGTATCAGACTATTGTTAACTCATTGCGTTTAGGCCAAAAGGTGAACAACACTGTTCAGTCCTCCCTTCTAACCTTAAAACTTTTCCGATTCAGACCGCCTACCGATCGTTGACATCTTTCATAGTTTATTGCTTCTCACTTGTGTAGCGTCTTGTACACTATTTTCTACTTCGTTTTTT
>QNGE01002135.1:55841-72489 GCA_008508345.1 Paragonimus westermani
AAACTATCCCCTCAAGTTGGGGTCACTCAATAATAGTTCCTATATTCAAGAGAGGTATAAGGGGCTCCTGTGAAAACCACAGAGGAATTAGCTCGACCCAGTCATTTCTGCGGTTCTAGCATCCATTACACTTAGCCGAGAAGTGAACATTAGGGAAGAACAGACAGGGTTTCGTCCCAGGAGGGGACGTGTAGATCACATTTTCACCCATCGTCAAATTCTGGAGCAACGTCATATGTACCGCCGGCCAACAATCGTTGTATTTCTCGACTCTAAAGTTGCGTTAAAATCGGTGGATCGATCTACACTTTTAGAGTCCCTCAAACTTAGAGGTGTGCCGACTAAGTACGTGAACATACTGTCGGCACTCCATTCCCATACTTCAGCTCATGTTAGGGTTTACGGTGAACTGTCTGACAGTTTCAGCACCATGAGCGGCGTACGTCAAGGCTGTCCGCTGTCACCATTTGTGTTTAATTTCGTCATAGACGAAATAATGGGGGATTGTCTCCGGCACTCACAGGATGCCGGCGTGGACCTGCTACCTGGTGAAAGACTGACCGATCATGATTATGCTGACGACAAGGTGTTGCTGTTTGACAACTTTCAATCGGCAAAAACAATGCAAAACACTTCGGAATGCGCTTTGCAGCCTCAAAATGCAAAGTGCTCCTGCATGATTGCTGTGACCACGTTGATTTGAGGTTGTACGATGTGGTGATGGAGGTTGTTGACCGGTTTGTATACCTGGGAAGCTGCATCAGCAGCGGTGGAGGTGTAGGGAACGAAATAGAAGTGCGCATCTCTAGGGCTACGGCGGTGTTCGCTAATTAGAGGCATCTCTGGCGACAGAGGGTTATTTCTCTGAAGCTTAAAGGTCGGGTATATAGGACAACGGTGAGGGCCGTAATACTTTACGGCAGCAAGACCTGGCCGCTCAGGGTAGAAGACGTGAACCGTCTTCAAGTATTTGACCACCGCTGTCTGCGTTCAATCGCTCGTATCGGGTGGCATCAGCGTGTGAGTAACGAGGAGGTTAGGAAGCGGGTGTTTGGTAGTGATTGTCAGACGAGTTCTCTTGTCCAGTCTCTACGTTTGCACAGGCTTAGATGGTTAGGTCATGTATTAAGGATGCCAGCTAGTCGTCTTCCACACGGAGCACTGTTCGCTGACACTGCGACCGACTGGTGTAAGGTGCGAGGTGGACAGATATTGAGCTGGCGTAGGGAAATGAAGTCGTTCTCGAATGGGTTGGCCACTGTGGGTCGTGTTCGTCTCCCGGGCTGGTGCCATCGCGACTCACAGAGTCGGTGGCTGGAGACTTTAGGTGAGATGGTGGCTAATCGAGTTCAGTGGCGCGAATGTTGTCGCTGTTTGTCCGAGTTGTCTGTAAAGTGAGTGCATTTAATGACGCGGGGCAGTGGAAGACGTAAGGAAGCTGTCTCGCTGATGACGTCTTACTCTCACTTGCAACTTGGTTGTGTTGTTTGCAAGGTGTAGGCACCTTGATGTTGAATGTTTGAATAGGGACGTAGTCATTTTCAGTAGCTAGGTCCCTTCCCTTTCTTTTTCCTTCTCTCTTTCCATGTAGGGTTTGCCGTTTCTTCATAGTCGTGTGGCAGTTATGCATTAGTGTGAACCACTGATGTATTGATGTCTATGATGATGATGACGCATATACTTACTGCAATCGACCGTTTTACCCGTTGGTCTCTAGCTGTGCCCATCAGAGATAGTTCAGCAGAGACAGTCGCTAAAACTTTCTTAGAACGCTAGGTCGCTATTTTTGGTATGCCATCTACAATTACTACGGATCGAGGCACCCAGTTACAGTCTTCTCTTTTTCGCAATTTCACGCAGTTACCGAGTTGCTCACACATCAAAACAACAGCATACCACCCTTATGCTAACGGTTCAGTCGAGCGTTTTCACCGACAACTGAAAGCCTCGATAATCGCTCAGTTCGACGCAACGAATTAGAGTGAACGTCTACCACTCATTCTCTTCGGAATCCGGTCTATTGTTAAAAAGGATGTTGGCTGTACTACCTCTGAGTTAGTTCACGGTACCAACTTGCATCTCCCAGGAGAACTGATTCAACCCTCGGCTCATTCAGACTCAGGCACGGACTAAATTTCACGTTTAAGACAGCACATGTATAGCCTTCGTTTTACACTGACCCGTAAACATTGGCGCCGAGAACAAAAATCTTCAGAATTGTACACATGTAAATTTGTGTTTATGCCCCAAGACGCCACCAAGAAACCGTTACATTCTCGATACCTCAACCCCTTCAAAGTGGTTAAACGGGACGAGAATTTCTTCATTATTGAAAAGTCTGGACCGAGTGAATCGATATCCATTGATCGACTGAAATCAGCCTACACAGAACGAGGTGTTGACCCACCTGAACCGACGTTGACTGAGAGCAACTCCTCTCCATCCCCAACAGTATTACACACCCATGCAGCTCAGCCCTCTTGTTCCCCTGAACAACGTATCACACGTAGAGGGCGATCCGTACACTGGCCAAAACATCTAACAAATTATAGTACATTCTTTCATCGCGTTTTCAACCCACAAACGCTCTGGTGGGGGAGCTCTGTAGCGTTTTGTACACTATTTTCTACTTCGTTTTTTATCGTTATTCGTGCCTTTTTATCTCCTTCAACCTCGCATGTACACATGATGTTCGAACGAGGTTATCGATACACAGAGTAATCAATAATTTAACTATTGCACTTCCGAGTTCGCGAGTTCTGCTTGCTGTTCGCGTTCAGGGTCGGTGGCGTACAAATCTTTGGAAGAGGTAGAATTCGGCGGAATCAACCGTTTAGTTCGGCAAATTTATTTATCTGTCGTTGGAATTATCTCGGTCGTGACATCGAGACTATCTGAAGGACACACGACAAGTAGTATCAGTGAGAATCCTCATTTGGTGTAGTGGAGCGTTAAACCAACGTGCCTCCACGAACGATTGTGAGTTGTTTGTTTTCCTTTTCATCAGATTCCCACTTCCTATTCACACCTGAATTTCTATATACCGTTTGGATCCATTACATTTGTTCGTAGTAATGCTTCCACAACAGTCTGTAAGGTCAGAGGGTTGTTTACTCAGAACCTTAGCAAATCGATTACCCTTTTTATACTGGATCGTTCTGTAAAGGTTCATATTCAACCTGAATTACGGGTAACCTGATGTTCCAATAATCACCTATCTCACTATCCCACGGCTGTGAACATAATTTACTTTCGAAAAGCTCGATGAGATGACGCTCATACAAACCGAATAAAACGTGACAATAATCTAATCAGTGTGGAGGAGAAACGAACCCCTCGCCCCGACCGCGAGAAATATTCAGAAATTGAAGAAAGAATCTGCCCGTAGAACCAAATCGACAGCTGACAACCGCTCAGTATAAGAGGAGGATAAGACGGAATTGAGCTAACACAAGCAACTGCTCATTGTTTGGGTCGGAGTAAAATGACCGTTCGTGCATCCAAATATGATAGGACGTACGAGTCACTCGGAGAAAATATGGTGGGCAGATGTCCAGTCCTGACATTATGCGGTTCACAGGACTCAGGCAGTTTGAAAACAAAAAAACGGTAGTGGTAGATGATTTGAGAATAAAGATTAATAGTGCAGTTTATTTAGGAAAGATAATAGAACGTAGAGCCAGGTTTCGAACAAAGATTGCCAGTCACATACGTACTGCAACAGACATTAGCAGAATCAAAATATTTCATTTACCAAAAGCGCCATATCAGCTGATTGATCCTACACACATTATTGGATTTGGATATTCTGTTCCGCTTTTCCCCCAGGTGTAGCTTTTTGGCTTCTCGAAATTCTACAAAACGTAATTAACAAGATATATCAGAATTATCAGACGAACTTCAGGATCGGCCGTCGAGTCCTTTAATGTGAACTGATGTGGCTTGAAATGTGCTGAATGTTTGTGTCTTCTAATCAGGCCTGTTGTTCCATACTTTTTTCAACAACTTCAATGACTTAATAATGAATGAATCTTGGGATAAACGGCCCTGGTGTCACTCGGCAGCTCACTGATCTTGACCCGTTACTTCTGGACTAACTACATTAAGATGAGATTTCGTGTCTGACATCCTCGAAATTGCTGCAGCTCGTCGTATCAAATTAAACCCAGACTTCTCGTTTACGTGATCCACGGCGAAGACGTCACCTGCGCAACAGTTATTGGTTGTATAGGCTTCCGTGAAATGGAGGTTGCGAAAATATATAGCAACGCTGTCATAGACTGATTTCCTTCCTCTTCCTCCTGTTAATGATCTGTGTGAGTATCAAACTGAAGGTCTTCCCGAAACCGTTTGTGTATCTGCACCATTGGTAATCACTAAACGAAAGATGACTTCAAGTAGACTACGTTGTTGTACTCTCAAACTTATTCTAAGGATGCGACTTGCCCAGACGTGCCAGTGGTTAAGTCGATGTAGAGATTATCGGGAAATGTTCGCTGCTGTAGAGTTCAGACGGGCTATGGTCGGTCATTTACGAACAACGCAACGAGTAGACGAGAGATATATTGCCGACATGTAAAATCGACGAGAGCGAGCAAAGAGCGAGATGAAACGTTAGTACAGAAAAACGTTACGCGAGCAGGCACCGGAGCAAAAACGTTCGAGTGACCGGGTGGTAGGCTGGTAATCATACTCGTTCAAACAAACGTTTAAACGCACACAAAATGTGAGAAGGGGGAAGAGTACAAATGCTAACTCCAACTTCAACGCAGTTAGCAATAAACAGATAGGGTCGCTACACTGCCATTAGGAATCGGTGTAACTCGCCAGTTTGCAAGGACCGCCCTCACTACGAACAACGCTTCACCAAATGCTTTTAACAGACCCGAATGTCTCTTGTGACTTGTATATTCTACCCGCAACGCGGAAGCCGAGATTTTTTACTTGATAGGCCGGTCAGCTTTCACTAACTTTGGTGCAGGATTCGCTAATTCCTCTGCGGAGTTCTCCGTCAACACTTATGTATAATCTATCTCAGTCAATTAGGTTTCCTTGACAATGAAATGAATAACACCGGCAATGTGGTGCTTATTCAGTGATGATGACGTCTCAACTGTTTCTTTAATAACAGTTCTCATGGTCTCGACGGTACACATCCAGAAACCTTGCTCAAAGGTGGTGAATGCTTGGTGACACAATTAGCTAAATGGTTACGGAGTCTGTCTCCAGTGGATCAATACCCAGTAGTTGGAAACTCGTGGGCATCACACCTGTTTTTGAGAATGGCAGGCACAATCTTCAACGTGGTTACCAAATAGTTCTTACCATTGGTCACCTCAAGAATTTTAGAGGCGCAAACATACGATCCCTTTTACATACGCTTGAAAATCCGAAAACTTCAGCTATCGTGCATTACAGCTCTCGTAAAGGTCCGCCATGCACCTAAATCTGCTGTTGGCCTTCGATCATTGAACCGAGGAGATCGATCATGTGGACGGCACTGGTGTCGTGTACTCCGACTTTCCAAAAGCATTTGACCGCGTGGATCCTGCCGTTTTAATTTTACATACTTCCATGGTTAAGTACAGAACAGGCCATTTAACTGATAGAGTCATGATTTGCTAATCGTCTTTATGGATTACAACTAAACGGAACGCTCTCCGCCTGCAGGTCTTATTTCAGAGAAATACTGTGAAGAATCAACTTCTGCTAAAGGCGTCAAATTTTAACAGCGGTCAACCCTGCTAGGGAGTCTCCTATCCAAAAAGGTAATTACAAACGTATTTAATCTTTTTCACCCAAACCGACTGATAAATGTGAAGTTATGTATAGTTGCATGTTATTCTGAGCCCCTGGAACCTTCATGCAAGTGCAACACATGGGAGACTGTAGCGTTTCCATATCTAGAATCCGTCTATACTCCACAGTCATTAAACCGGCAAACCGAGTGATGGAAAAAGTGAGCTGTGAACAAAGCACAACTAAGAGCAGAACATGACCAACTGGCATACAAACGACCATAAATTCCTGTTACGGGCGCAAAAAATGGATTTGATTCCAACATTCAAAGTGAATTGCAAGGCTTGAAAGTCTTGACGTAAGCGAAGAAAGAACTAGTGTATTAGCGACACCGAAGCTAACGTGGGATGGGTGGGGGAAGGTGCATTCACGAACGGCTACGTTTGCCGCGTTGAAGAAGTTCAGTAACGGTGAAGAGATGTCAGTCAGCTAAGAATATCCGGAGTCGCCAATGCGTACCTGAAGTGTTGCTCTTGGAGTAAGCCGCACAATCAACTAAAACTCCGGGAGAAAATGATGAGAGGACCTTTCTCAGTGTTACATCAGCAGATGGGGTGTGTGATCATAAGTCCCTCATCGTTACCTAGTCACAATCTGCAAAGTATAATGAATAAGTACCTTGCAAACGAGAATTATATACGCACTCACTAATTAACTCTTCAAGGGCAGTTGGGCGGTCCATCGTAATGGTCGTAAGGCACTGGTAGTTGATGACTGAAAGTTTCACTAAAACATTCATGACAGCCTCAGATGACCAGTTTTATCAAAGGCGTGGCATCCGTCTATCCGGAAGAATGATCAACATATGCTAGGATCTAAACATCGCCGTGTAAGAGCAGTACGATCCAAAGAAATCTAGGCGGACTTATGGAAATCTGGTACCTGGGAGACTCAGCAAAGTTAGGCTTCGTGTGTGTTTATGCACCCTGCAAATTTGGCATTGTAAGCAACCGCCTGCCCAACTGCTCATGTCGGATGTAACCCTAGAGCAGACACATTGGCTTGTTACTAACTCAATGGTTGTGCAAATACTACGCGTGAGAAATCCGGAGGCCTGTTCAAGACAGCATGCCGGTAAGCTGGTGTTGCTAGAGGTCTCAGAATGCCCGCAGTCGTATGACAAAGGATTATTTAGCCAGCGTTAAGCAGCAGAATATTGCGTCCTTTCAAAGAGAAGCGCCCTGAGAACGGTCAGAAATCAAGTTCTCGCACCTCGGCCGATGTTAGGTCGCCAAAAGCAATGGGAGTAGGCGTGAAAAATCTGGTGTGGACACGTGAAAGATTGTCAGCGACAGAGCTGAGGGCATCTAAAACATGACGGGTTTCGCGGATAAACCGCGAAACATCGCCCGCGTGTCCGAACTTCCTGGTCAGTACCTGCCTGATGAAGATCCAAGTGCGTACACCAAAGGCTTGTGCTTAGTAAACGCAGTGAAAGGACAGCCGTTTAATACATGATGGAAATGGAGGATGTCTAGGTGAATAGCAAGTGATTCTTTACCAAACGTAGCATACCGGGATGCGGCAGATAAGTGTTTGGAGAGGAAGCCCAGGGGTTGTCACTGGTAAAGGACAAGTTTTTGTAATACGGCACCATCAGCTACATCGGGGTTATCAACAAAGAGAAAATTAGGGCCGGGGTCTGGGCGGATCGAAGAGCAAAGTTGGAGGTGGCTTTTTCCTAGTTCAGCGGAGACATTGCGTGCTGTATTCGTAAAAGTGAATTCACGTGCACCGTCTCGGGGCAAGCCCGAGAAGGGTTGCAAACGTTGCGCACAGTGAGGGATGGACCGGCGGTAGTACTTAACTATGTCGCCGAAACGTTGAGGCCACTTGAAAGATGGTGGCTGAGGACAGTCATTAAGAGCACCCACCTAAGCTGACAAACTTGACCATCAAAGGCGTAAATTATGTGATTCAAGAATGCTCTATTACCTTCCTTTAGTCAGGACATGGCTGAGATGTTATTTAGTTCGTGTCGAATCAATCCGGAAAACAGGAAATGTTGGTGCTCTTCTGAAGAACAGGTCGCCCAAGTGAAAGTGGACAAAATTCGACCCTCGGTAGACTTTTTGAATGAAACTGTGAAAGGTTGGTGCATTAATGGAAATTCGATTAACCCAAATGACGAAATAACAGTTTGCTCAAGGATCTATGTCCCCCCCATGCTGTGTTCTGATAGTGAGCGCGAACTGTCAGCTTCTGTGTGAGAAAGAGAATACATCTAGGAGATTGACACTCTGTCGAGGACACGATAATCGTGCGTACGAACACTGTCTGGCAACCTGTCCTAAGTCAAACGTCTCATTAGATCCGAGGCTGGTATATCTCTAGCAATCATATGGTGGAAACAAGCATACCTGACTAGGATCGGCTTGGTCGCGGATCGAGCGAGTTATGGAAACTCCGGAAATAAAGATGAGTAGAGCGTTCCACGTTGAAGAAAAAGAGGTGTGATAGTCTCTTTTTGGAAAGTGTTGCGCGAGAATAATTTGGTTTCGCTTCCGTTTGTTGACCGGGAGGTCGGAGTGCGGAAAAATTTCGTTCGCTAAAATAACCGAGAGTAGGTGTGCGACTTCAAAAACCTGCTGAGCTGTTCGCCAGTGACCAAGGTCACACGTAAGCGAGAGTTAACCGTACTTAGGAATGCGTGTCACTAGCTGCACGAGGCATGTGTGGAAAAGAGTAGATCTTCTGGCATAATCCTTACTCAACTTCACCTCAGCATCACCCTGAAACGTGGTCTCTGAGAATTAGTCCGTTGTATGAAAAAGGCGAATGCTAAGGAGGGTGTCGGTCACGTTTTCCATCACTGTGACCAAATTGAGCGTTCCTCTGGCTAAGATATTCGCACGGGGCGACACACCGCTTTGCCGAGTGCCAAACATGTGATGCCAGCACAGTTACCATAACATCTGAGGGCGTTTAAGCAGAGATTCATTTCAGGGTCGAAGGATGAAGGAGCGTGTTTTGAGACGGGCGCAATTCTGTCCCAGAGCTGCAATCTCCCATTATACGGCGCGCCAACCATTTGGTGGTGGCAGATAGAACGACCCCTGTGAAACTGAAACGTTAGTACTCTCAGGAACCTCTTGGGTGCGGCTCAACACCGCGAGGAGGTGAACAGAAAAGCCGGTGTCAAGGCGGTTCTGTATGTCGCCCGCAAGCTACACTGCATCCAACACAGGATTCCAAAGCTGTATGGAAAGGTGGTATGTAAACAGGGAATTGTAGTGTGTGAAGCTTCTTGAGAAGTGTATCAGTCATCGCTGAGGGGCATAGCGACTGCTGCATTCAAAGCGACGAATCGGAGGGTCGTTCATCATTCAGCTGCTGTATTCGTGATCTATCCAACGGTTTGATCTCTTCGACAACAGCCTCGTTGGGTACTGTGTACTTACGTTCAATGGGTGAGTTTCAGAGTTCATGCACTTTTGTTGTGACTCCTTAAAAGCCGGACCAATAGCTGGCTAACTTTTGCCTGGTCTGCAATGAAACGCTGATTGCAGAGACTTGCCTCAAGGTACAATAACCACCAGAAGATTTCCATGTCTGAGAACCGTGGGTCAGTAACAGCGACTCCCTTAGTCGTCCGTTCCTCTTCTGAGTTCATAGCGAAATGAAACGAAAATGGAATATGCATACATTCAGTACGGAAATGATCGAAAGAACCACTTGCATATATGTGAACAGATAGAACGAATTAATATCAGACAACCTTCCAGAAAGGAAGGCTTAACGAATTCATTGGTTTTGATTTCACCGAATTATTGTGGTGAACCTAAGCAAAAAGTGCTAAACGAAAAATGTTTATAAATCCGGCTCACCTAATTGTAGAGGACTGTAAATTTTCTACATCTAGAAAAATACATAAACTTCAGAACAAATAAACCAAGAAGCCGAATAATGAGAAAACGAACTGTCAACAACTCACGAGAGAATGTGGGGCACGATCAGGCCATACAAATTATAAGAGGCAGACATGCGATTAAAAAATATCGATATTTCAAGCAGCCGGAATAAACCGCAGGACAGCTGGGTTGCTCCGCCAACTGAGAATGTCTCTACGGAAAAAAGTCTAGCAATACTGTGGTGACACTTAAACTTCATTTCGGCCGGCTGGAACGACGGCATTTTCAGCATCTTCAAAAAAGGTCCGTTCGAAAGCGTGTTGAGTGCAGCCGTGATCTGCCCACCCTACCGTCAGAAGGAAAAGTTATTCCATGAGACTGTACAGCGCTGCTGCACTGAGACACTCCTCGAACTAACCGATATTCAGCAGTTGAAGTAACAACACACTGACAAATTGTCTACTAAGCCAAAGGCCCGATGTGTCAGTATTGCATGCACACGTGGCATTTGGTCATTGCGTGTTCGGTGTCCATTTCCATCTCCATTTTGTTTCTGCCAGCTTTGCACTTTTTTACACTTGCCCTAATCAACATTCATTGCCTCAGTTTGTATAATTGAAAGTTATTCCACGTCCTGAAATAGAGGATCAACAGAAGATTCCGCTTCTCATTTTCTTCTCCAATTGATAATATCCCCTTGCTCACTTTGAACAACCGTTACCCAAAAAATGGAAACTTGGTGACATCGATCTTTTCCATGAGGAAGGTGACCGCAATCATTATGGTGATTTTTTTCAATTGTCATGCTGTCGTGCATATCTAAGTATTTCTGACCCTCGTGTGCGACTCGCTGCAGGAGTCCTCATTTTATCACAAGTTCTCTACAGCTATGTATCATGAAACTGATACGGGCCTCTTCAACAAGACAAATCTGATGATAACCACTGACAAGTGAACGAAATCAGTAGATCATGGGACTAGTGTTTATTCGATTGCCCTGAATTTGCCGGAACGTTTGGTTTGGTGAAATACCCGGTTTTGGTTGTAGTACGATGTAATCTTCTTGAGTGGTCAGAGCCATCTCATCAATCGAACACCTCATGTACGTGTCAACTGTGAGTAGACCAGTTCCTGAGACAGCTTCACCGGTGTACCTCAGTGTTCTATCATAGGCTTGCTACTGTTCCCTATCTTCGTGAATGATCCTGCCCATTTAGTGCCATCCCAAAACCGACAACCCCAACATTGTGCGGTATATGCCTACCACTATTACACTTCTGGTGCTCATCATTCACGCATCCCTGACAAAAGGACTTTGGGGAAAAGGAAGCATGAAGTGGGTGCCCCCATCCAAGTCCGATTACATCCGGGCGTAATTTGGTGGGTATGACGATCACTGATATCGATTTCTCGGGGCAGCTTCTCGCTGACTCAGCTGCAATCACGCGACTTACGACAGAAAGCCATGAAATAACCGCCTCCATGGCTTTCGAGAACAGTCACATATTTGCCACCTCAAAATCCACAGCTGTGTTCGGAGGCACAACTGTACTTTCTGGGGCCAGTTTTTACAAAGTGTCAAAATTCCATCTTTTGAAAAATTGGCTAGACAGCATTCTTTGTTTGTCGACGGCGACGTTCACGTTCACTGCCCCTGAGGTTGACAAGTCACTCCGCTCAGGAAATGAAGTTAGAACAAGCCAATGGAAAAGGAGTCAAGTGTAGCCCGTGCTTGCATTGACACCCACCTCAACGCTATCGCGAATGCAAAATAGCTGTATGAAAATTTGGCTGACGAAAACACCGGTAGGGATGATCGAAGAGTAGTCTAAGTCTGATCACGTCTACTTACTTGGATACACAGATCCTCTGTGGGAGGTTGCAGCAAGTGGAGGGACACGAAATTTAATCGTGCATGGTGTCCCTGTACCTCACTTTATTGATAGTAGGTCCGGAATAAAACCTAGTGGGTATAATTTGGGGAACCCTTACCAAATGGCTAGTGTTACTGAACACGCAATCGTGAAGAGAATAGCTATGGTGAATAAGTGGAAGAGGAACTTGTAAGTACCAAAGTCAGTGAGGTCGGTAGTACTAGATTTTTTAACTCCAATTAGTTCTGGCCATCCTCTGATTAAATATCCCGATATGGTGGCTAGAACGGCTGACCAGCGCAGCGTCACAATGACGAGATGCTGCATCGAAATAATCACTCGGGAAGTTTTTCCTAAAAAAGACAAAGTACAGTTGGCGAAACGTGTAATACCCAACAAATGAATTCGCACATCTATATTCTGTGTACAAAAGCCCTGGGGTTACCAGTGAATGCGTGTGACCTGGCGCCAGAAGGAAGACGTTCAGCAGACAATAATCTGTTGCCTGGCAGCCTGAATTTACAAGGGTTTCACCGGTAACGTGAAGTTTCACAATGAGAAGCTTCGGACAAAAGCGGTCGTTTTGCCTCCAGAAAATCGGATGCGACATTTCTGGCATTCAACTATGTTTTGTTCAGGACAACTAGACTTACTGCATTACCTTGCAGCAACAAGAAATGAGAAAAAACGTGATCTTCGAACATGAATGTGCCCTTGGACGAAGATGGCGGAGCAAATTAATAACACTGCCTTGTTAGTTAGAAGTCAATTCTAGTAATTTGGGATAGAAACCATAGGAAGATGGTAATCAATGAACTTTTCAAGGGCAAGGCAATACTGGATTGGGGAGCTTTTGTCGAGGATAATTCTGTGGGGATAACTGGAACCTAATGAAGCGGAATATGGCCGTGCTAACAGAGAAACTAACACTCATGCTCATCAAACGTGACAAGGGTCAACCACTTTGGCCCAGGTCTGCTGCCCTTAATACTCAAAAGAAAGAAGGGAATGTAAGGAAACATCAAAATCATAGGTGAAATCGGACAGAGAATTCATTTTCCATTCGACAAATGTTGGGTCATGAAAATCCGCAGATTCGTGTAGGCTTAAGTACAGGGCTGAACTAGCGCAAAACTACGAAATACAAACCGAAGTTGTTCTACGGCTACCCACAGTCAGACGATGCTCTCTGTGATCACTTGTGTACTTTCGCTAGGCTGAGGGTAGAATCTTGACAGGAGATCAAAAAACAGTAGAATACCTAGTACCTACAGAACAGCAACCTGCAAACTAACGGCAGCAAGATCATCCGGAATGTCCGGAAGCAATGAGTGCCTCTCGAAAAACAGTGAAATCCGCGTTTCCTTCTTCATCTTCAAGAAAAAGGTAGCTTGATGGCGCCTTCGGACGCGAATGAAAGAGCGTAAAGGGGTCGGGAGTATGATGTCAGGAGCCTTGGAGTATGTCTTTGTGGTGGCCTGAGACTAGCAGTTCAGTATGAGTTTATTGATAAAGTGGTCACAATGTCCCTGTTCAGTCTCACAAAAGTAGTATCTCTCGATTATCCTGCTTTTGTTATACCGCTGTATAAAGCACTCTTCAGACCGCATCTGGAACATTGCCTGCAGGCTTGAAATTCACACCTCGAAAAAGACAAAATGTCGGTAGAAGGCCTAAAGGCTATCCAGTAAGATTGCCGGGGATATGAGAGGTATGGGACTTAGATATTTTCTCCTGAACAAGGGCGACTCTGTGGGACCTAGTGGAAACCTATAAATTTTTACATGGTCTCACCGATTTTATACAAGAGGCTTTTTTGTCAGCCGAAGAAATTCTTCATCCAAGGGGTTGCTCATCGTCGCTGGACGGGCCATGCATCTTCATGTCTTTCTGGACTCAATTCTCCACGAACTATGTTATTAGCTTATGTAACTAACTAACTGATTCTTTGATCCAAGATAATTTGGCCGAATCTTGCAAAAGGAAACTGGACGAGGAACGGGAACTTTTGTTCTCGGATAAGACGTTGGTTTTGCACGTTTGAAGGTTTGTTTGTAGAATGAGGACAGTAACTTTTTGGCTGTTTGCATGTTTGTGAGTATCAGTGGGTAATCGTCATGCGTTTGAGAGTCAGCGTGTGTTCCCCGTCACCCAACGGGGGAACAGTTCGTTTATCTGTATTCTCATATGTGAACAGACCTGTTTGACACGAGTTGGCCATGGGTCAAGTAGTGTCGAGTTGGATTTGGTGGAACGTGACGTTTTGTTTAGATGTGGTCGCTCAGACTGGTTAAAAGCTGATCAATCAGAAATACACCGCTCAAATTCTGACATTAACGAGTAGGCCTCAGCGTCATTGCCATTCACTATTCTTACTTTTCACGCAGCTATGCTGTTTTCATCACGCTACAAGTGTACTCTACTTTACTTGTTCACCTCACTTTCTCCAGTTTCGCTTCGGGGATTGATTTGACATACGAAAGCACTGCATTAGCTCAAACCTGCAGCTCGATGCTTTTAACTCACATCTGCGCTTCAAATATGCTAGTCTTAGAAGAAGATTGCCCTGCGGCCAAGGTATGGTAACAAGAGAGTAATATTCCTTGGTGTTTTCCGGCGCAAACATTACGACTCCGTGAATATACTCCGAGCCAGCGACCCTAACGGGTGTAGCGCTTCAGTCGGGAATCACTTCCGCCTGACTACTGCAGCTTATGGCAGGAGGAGCGAAATGGGTAGAAGTATGTACACACGGTCACCATTCTAATCACAACGAAAGCAGTAAAGAAAAGCAGTCCGCGCCAAACTAGATACGCTGCAGAATATGATCGGCTGGTGCCCCGATTCTTTTCTGAGACAATATCCATATTACCGCAGTTTACAGCCCTTATGGACAAGGGTCGGTTCACTCTAAACATCTTGTCTCTATCATGTATTGTAATTTGTGCGGCAGTATGTCTCTGTTTCTCAGTAACTGTGAATGGATAGAACATTCACATTTGCGAGTGTATCGCGTAGTTGTCGGATCTGTCAGGAACTTGCTTCTAGACGTCCCTGATTCTCCGATTCCCTATCTGGCCTTTCTGTTTATAACCATGCTTACTCACCCGTGCACATTGCTCCACTGGTTCAGAGAGTTGTGTAACTTAGATTATTTGGCTCGCTTCACCGAGGGCGAAGTTCCGTATTAAGGATAGACGGTCACACCACACGACTCACATCACGAGACAGTAGCATCTTTTGATAGAAATGATGGCAGGATAAATGCGGGAGAGATATGGGAAGAATCATTGGAAGGCAGAAGGACATAGAATGGCTTCCGCTACATGACGGAACTGAGACATGGTGTCCAAGCGGCTGGAGCATTCTCAGACGAGCCTGGCGTGCAAATGAGTGTTCCTGTTCGCAGTCCCGTTGAGACGCTTAAGTCGTGCATTGATTCCCCAGATAAACAACTTGTGTGCCATCCGCCTTCTCGGTTCGCAACACTTCTAGCAATCTGATTGCATTGTCAACGGGACTTGTGAGGTGATCCTGCTTATCTATTTTTCAGTACTTATTCACCCCAGACAGTCTGTTTGCCATATGAGGCACCGTTTTGCTGTGGATCGTGACGTTGCAGTTAGGGTATGCAGCCGACTGTTGTACATATTTTGCTGCCTATGAAATAGTGTCAAAGAACCTTCAATCGAAATCTTGTTCCGTTGTCGGTATTTTGTCATCTTTCTACGCCTTCCTGAAGGCGGTTCAGCCGTGATAGCTAGTGGCCATAAGTTGCCCAAAATTGAATGCATTGCAGCCGGTAGATTTCTTACCATCTGTAGTTTTTAAAAGTTGGAATTAACAGATGCATGTTGGTTTGTTTTGGTATTCGTATGTTCGCCGAGCTTGGCATTTAGGTTGCAAACGTTTCATTACCAGGCGAGGTGACATCATCAGTGCACTGATGATGTCACCTCTCTTCATGTACAGGACTTACGCAAACGAACACCAGAACGGCGTCTACAACAAGCTGCGTTACGTATTTAGAATTCATACATCTCGCTGGCCTTTACTACATCTGCGGACAGTCTACAAAGGTTTTTTACAACTCTGGCAGCAAAAAGGTTAGCTCTTAATAAATTATAAGCACAAGCTTTTAACATCGTGATACTAAGCCCACTTAGTTGTGCACTGGCGTTCCGCACCAGGAGTTCGCTCTTCCAAGATCCGAAAATCACTTCGACATCCGGCATACCTCATTGAGATCAATCTTTTTCCTACGCTACTCCAGTAAGAAGAGTTCTTTAAGCATAAGGTTTTTCTGATAGTCTTCCCCCCAAACTCACAAACTCCGTAGACAGAGACAACCTCGGTTAGGCTTCAGGTTACAGTCCGGTCGCAGTATAAGTATGGCTGGGCTTAGCTTATTCTGAACGACCTCACCGACTCAGAGTTTGCTAAAGCACCCCTCGACATCCTCCTCTAACGCCCTAAAAACCCCTGCCTCCATGTTCATTATCCTAAGGCTATCTCATATTCTGGCTCAATTTTGAAGTCTAAAATATGAACATGTGGAGCGAGATTTCCCGAGATGTCCACCTGAGAATTGAAGGCCTCCAGTCCTTCAGCGCAACAGTCTGAGTGTTAAAAGTTTCTGGCTTTCACTTGCTTTATGTCATAAGCTGAAGTGAAGTGAACTGGAACGATAATTTGCTCACTAAGCCATCTAGTTATTCAGGGGGTACTAATCGGCAGTCTACAACGTCGCATCCTTGAGCTGGCATCCTGTACTACCGTTGTAGAAGTTCAGGCAACCACTCGTGACCACTGAGTTTTCTGTGCTAGATGTTGAAGGCCTTTTACTCAAGGTTAATCCATACAGTGCATTGGGTCCTCGCATGATCCATCCCAGAATACTCAAGGAAGCAGATGTTAGTCTGGCTGAACCTCTTCATAAGCTGTTCAAGCAAACACTCCAGACTAGCATCCTCCCTAGCGCTTGGAAAGAGGCGATGGTCACACCCATATTTAAAGTGGGTGCCTGGCACTCTCCGGATAGCTACAGGTCAATCAGCCTCACTAGCATCCCGTGCAAAATAATGGAGCGCCTACTAAAGCGCGCCATACTCAACCACTTCTTAT
>QNGE01002135.1:84547-114061 GCA_008508345.1 Paragonimus westermani
CGGGTGGGTGGCGGTGTACCAGAAGTGGTACGTTTTTCAGGAAGAGATGCCAACCATCTTCCAACCCCCAACCTGGAGGACCAGGAGACTGTAGTTTGTCAGACCTCTACCTGTTGGCCTGCCTGGTATGAGTAACTCTGTCCAGTTTAGCCCAAAAGGTCATAGAGATGCGCAAGCCGTCACACCACGTCAAGGTCCAGTCTCACCGTGCATGAATCTGTTTTGTGGACTTATGCTTCATGAGTACACAATCAAGAGCGAACTATTTAAATCAGCGAACGCGAGGTAGGTCGTGCTCTAGTCCTTTCACACTATAACCAAACCATTTAAAGTTGAAACCAATACTTGCTTAAAGAAGAGTACCTCGGAATGCAGACTGATTTTATCCCAAGTTAGCGATGCAAGTACCACGGCAGCTCACCCCTACCGCTGTCAGTGCGGCGCGCCATCTTAACCATTAAAATATCCATCAATATCGCAGCGTGCGCAGTTTACATATATTAACGAAAACGTCCTGTGATCACTGGCATGTTTCGCGCTGGTTTGAGGAAATCAAAATAAAGTCACTGGCTTTGAAACACGATCTAAAATAATGCAGGTATGTGTAAAACGGTTAAAAGACGAAAGATGTTAAATGCAAACATTTCTTATTGACTCGTCAGTACCAAATTCACAATAACGTCATACGGCTTTTCACTTTGAACAGTTAGGGAACAGGGTGGACAGTCAGCCGGTGGGTTAGGAAAGGTCGCTACGTCTAGGGATGAGTCAAGTTCACGAGCAATTGTTTCTGAACACACAGGGTTGACATCAGTCGATTGGTTGTGACCGTCTCAGTAAACCGTAGTAATATTGAGTTGGAGTGACGTGATAAGATTCTGAATGCACAAACAGCGTCGATAAAGTTACTAGTGGTCAGGACGTGTACTGAGACTGCGAACGCTGATTACTGGCGTGTTTCAGCGGCGTTCTCGTTCTTCTGTAATACAGAGTTCTGCACCCATTAAGGCAAATGTTTCTTCACTCCGGAGATCAAGCACCTCTTGGTTTTGCCTATGTAACTATTTTCGCAGTTACATGTAAACTGGTAGACTCAATGTGAGGAGGCACCGACAGGCTGATCTCCTTTGATTGCAGACAGTTCCGCTGTGTTGAATTTCCGTGTGGTTGACTTCGTTAGTCTTTGAATTGTCTGATGCATGTAGGTTATAAAAAAGTTTAGCGAGATCTTGCCAAAATGCAATGTCCTAAATTTCTAACTCAATTTACTAGGCGGAACTAACCCGGCTTGGTGAGCGTTATAAACATGACACTGATTCTTGATTCTGTTTATGCCTCTGTTAGATATTCTAGCGTAGCTTTCGCCTATAGTAGTGAGTAACTGGCGGGTGTCCACGGCCAACCGCTTGAAAATGAGAGCTTTATTTCTGAGAGTACACTTACTGACCTTCTTTATGTATAGGTAAAAAACGATACGGCTGAATCTGCAAACGTGACTTTGATGTATTTTCACACAACCATGTCTTACTACCTTAAACTATCTACGTAGTCACTAATGTGCAACCTTACAATTGTAACCGCCTCAAGTTTGGCTTCGTTCCGTTGACTTGTGATATCGTACGCATGACCTACCGAGTAAAGTCGGCACAGTAGCCTAACTAACATTTCGATTTGGTGCACATACATACATGCGTATGCAAATGCGCATGTGTATGCGGACATCTTATTTCCCGTCTCATATAAATAAAATGTTGAAAGCGTTGCCCAAAATTTTCTCTACACCGGATACACACACCTACCAAGATTTGAACTCTATCGAAGTGAGGGTGCTTCAGTAATCGCGTAATCTCAAAACCGGTCTAGGAAATTACGTATCACTACCGAAAAATGTTGTACAGAATGAGTCGAAAATAAGAAACCAGCACATTGGAACTTATGAAGCAACGTGATTGAGAATATCACAGTAGTGGATTCGTTAATGAATGAAACACAGCGATTTATGCGAGAGACTCTTAATAAAATGACATTTGTTTATGCGCACCTTTCAACTGGATGGTCAACATCTACCTATCTTGCTTAACCAGTTGGTAACCGATGACCATATAGTCGCCTGGACGTCTTGCAGTACTTCTCATTTTTCAGCCGCCTCGTTGAACGATATGTAGTTAGCCAAGCTCTTTGCCGGAATTTCCAGTACATAATTACAAGCCCTGGTATAGTCGGTGGAAAAAGTTAATTTCTTACCGCTCTGCTCCTTGTTTTTGGCCAGAGTCTGCTTTTCCTCTTCAAGGTTGTAGGGTAGCCTAGAACAAATCAGACTATTTTGGTCCGACGGTTGATCAGTAGGTGGCTCATCCAGATTTGCCTCTTTCGTTCATTAAATCGGCTTTCTTTGGCAAACTCAGGGATTTACCAAACACTCGCCAACATTTTTTTCACGTCTGCTACAAAATCAACCCACTCGATGTTGAACAAATAGTATACACGTCGGAGTGCTGCTTCCACCTAATTGGATTGCGCTCCCTCCATGAAAAACAAGAAAGTAAGCACATCTGAATATTTTATATATCGTTTCAACCGGACCTTTGCGCAACAACAAAATTAGTGCAAATTAGCACACGTAGCAATTGCCTTTTGTGCCCTGGAAGGCTTTCTGCGAATAGTATTACAAGTTGCTGTGCTTATATTGCCCAGGTAAATGAAGCCACCTCCAGGTTCAAGAGACTTTTTGGAGGCAATACAGATGGGTCAGGGTCAACTTGAACACGTTACAACAATTCTCGGTCAGAAGGACACATGCTTAATTCAACCAGTTTAACCAACTGTGTACGTTATTTTCAGAAGATTCGAGTAAATTATTGTCATCTAACCACATTATCTGGCGGAAGCTTCAGATAATGATTTTTGGAACCTGTTTAGAATATCTTCCACTACGTAGCCGAACAGAAAAAGACTGATAAGTTGCCCTCACCGAAATTCACGTGAACTTGGAAGGAAACTTAAAATGGTTGCCTTCAGCACTTAAAATAAAGAACTGACCTGTAGAAACTTCAGCTGTTTCATGGTTTACTGGCACAAATTTTTGCAATCCTGTCTGACAGCCACGCTGAAAGCAGCCAGTATGTTAAAAAATATGATGGTCGCCGGATGAGAAATAAAACGTGACTGTCTTCCTTACATGACCCTCTCGGTGTTCTGGAGTTCAACACAACACCAAACATGCGTTTATCTTCTGCACTCGAGAGGAAATGTCAATGGGCCTGAGCTTGCCGATTTATGTCGTGGTAATTTTAGTTACAGACGCCAACGACTGTTGCTGAGGTACTTTCATGAGACACTTCTGTATTCACGCAAATGGGTAAGTGCTTTCAGTTCAGTCGGCAGAGAGTCAGTCAGCATCCTTTTGACGAAAGAATGCAAAAGGTCATCCGGACTAGCAGCTTCATTACGTTCCAATGAATTTTGTTAAGCAGCAGTGCTGGTTTCTTCAGGGGCTAAGTACATTAACTCAAATCTCAGCAGTTAAATGATTCAGATCGAATCACAGCGATCAACCCACTTGGGAGTGCCACAACAACCGGTATATTATTGGACGAAACTTCTCACGGATGGCCTTAAAAACACTCCGTTGGATGTTAGCACAACAAAAGGTTTCGGAGAATGAAACACTTCATTTTTTAACAAAAACTACCCTTCCCGTCCTTTTAGTTAGCTAGGAAAAGTAATCTTCGTGTATCTCAGTCATATACATAAGTTTGTTTTGGCTCATGGCATTAGATATCACGTTTGGAAATGCGAGTATCCGTCAACTTTTATTTGCGAGTTTCGACTAAACAAGAGAAGTCAACCTTCGTCGTTTATGCGGTTCTCCGATACAACCGGCCCTCTCTAAACTAGCTCTCCAAACTGTTTAAAAAGTCTTTGTAGTCCTCATGCGAATAAGTTTACTGCCATGATCCGAGTTGTTCCAGTTTCATTGTCGACAATTAGAAGTGACATATTGCTACATTTCCACATTTTTAACCGCCCGTTATTGACAAGGTGATCAAGGAGCAACAAATAAAACGGGACATGCTTGAACAATGGTTTGACCCGAATCCAGGTGGTTATTTCCAAAACAAAGGAATGCCTTAATGGACTAACGCCATGGGTAACTGATTGAGAGAGAGTAATTTTGCACCCGTGATTTGGTTGCATATAGCTCTCTTCAGGTGACGCATTGCTATCCTTCATAGAGAGCTGCGGAAATTCCCACACAAGTTTCCTGGACCGTGCTAAATCAAACAGCCGATCGTCAATTATAGTGTTTCACGCTAAGTCATCGGACCTATAACCCGGCCGCTCACAGTTCTAAGTGCAACAAACAAATACTGTAGTCATGTCAACTGTTACTAACGTCCTGGCGTTTATTTTTCTCTTACCACTCAACACTTTTAACAGCATTCGGGCTAATATCTTCCTGAAATTCTGCATCTACGACGAACAAGCGGTCTCTTCTTGGTTCACATTGGTGGATTTGACTGATGTATGTCTTGGGGATGCATGACGGACCGGTAACAGGGATGTAACAAAAGAAACGTTGAAATTGTCTCGGCGTTAGTCAGTACCTGTTTTTTGTTTGGTAAACGAAGTGTTGTCCAGGATTACTGTCAACGGCTGAAAATACAAGTGATCTTAGAAATAAGGTGGAATTAGAAATAAATCTTTCCAAAAAACCAACGAGGATGTTTCGTCCTTAAGAGCATCAAACGTGATATGCGTGCGTTGATGCCCTCAGGTGTATACAGTATATCTATTACTTTAGAAAATTGAAAAATACTACGAAAAAATCTATACAGACGAATCGATTCCGATGCCTTAGTTCGGAAAATCCGACAAGACTTTGCAAGAGTGTGCTAATGCAACTGGTGGTATAGTGTTATAGGCGCAAAAATTTTAGTCTGACTAACACGATTATTTTGGATAGACCGAATGTAAACTCCCTGATATTCAGCAACAAGCAGCTATAGGGAATGGCTGTTTTGCACAAAGCGTAATTACGTATTGAACTTCACTTGTTGAAAAATGATCATTATCACTACAACTAGTGGCGATGAGAATTTCCTGACAGAAAGAAGAACAACGCTGGGATTGGACAGCGGTGTCCCTCAAACAATCGACATCTTAAGCATTTGGGTGTCAAACCGCCGTGTTCAAACATTCACTGGTCAATCTTTTTTAATAATGTACTGATAACCGCAGATCTGAAAAATTGATCGTCTAAGCTAGCTGGGGCGATCTCTGTAATAGACAAAGTGTTGACTGGAACGTTTCAGGATTGTAATCTATAAATAAGTCCTGTTGGCTTAAAAAGCTCTTCACTACTTTACAACATATACATGAACCAAAAATCCATATCAATGCAATAAATGATCACCGATTTCAAGTGCGATAAACTCGTTAAAATTTTATGTTTCAAATGATACTGGTTGAACGTTAGTCAGAACTGTTTGCAACTTCCGTAGAATTTTATCATTTTGCCTTAAAAGTAAATACTGTACTCTTATTCTGCCTTCTACAGTCTACTCAGTAATGAACAAACTTTCAGCTACGTGAAATTCCAATTGCGTCACGTTGTTCTGAAGCATCCATGTTGATCACTTCTCCACTAACCCCACAATAACACATTATCAATCACGTTCCCTTATGAATAGTTCTCAAACTGTCCGATCGTACTGGTGATGAACTTTAGTGAGAAAGAGGCTGGAGCCTTGTATTTTACTTTAGAGGGTGGCTAGGTGGAAAGTCTACGAGGATGGGAAACCTGCAGTCAGTTAGAAGATATTCAGATTGTACGACCTAACATGAATAATCAAATTACTTTACTCCTGAATCCACGGTCAACGTTTCATTGTGACTAGCTACTTTGCTTCAATCATCCACCTTAAGGTCACAGTGTGCAGAATTGGAGGATCGACCCAGGTGGGACTTGGAAACAATGTACGATAAAATTTTAATTGAGAATCTTATGCCCTTTTGCTTACGTCTCACAATAGTACAACGATAATGGGGATTTATTTGCCCGAATAATGAGACATAAATTTTGTTTTGTATAAATAACTCTCAACTGTTGATTATAATGCTAATGAATGCGATGTAAGACTCCGTTTCTGGACATTTCCGTTTTGAATGAATGTTTTGTTTATCTCTGAGTTCCATGCAGATTCAAACTTCTCTGAGAAATTTCCTTGCCTAGCCCAACGGATCTCATCTGACTGTGAATTCCACTATGAAATTGTCTTCAACTTCAGACATTGAATTCTTTTTCTTGATGTGAAGGCTGTAAGACTTTCACGTCAAACCGAGTCAAGGTGACATCCGGCGTGAGACTGCGAGATTTAAAAGTTTAACTCAATTTGGAATAAAATATCAACGTTTCTCATCGTTAGGTGCAATTTTGAAATTATCGAACATACCATGAAGTATTCGTTTTATTTGCTAGAATTCTGTGGATAGTTGATCACGGTTTACGTAGCACGAAAACAGTCAAGAATAATTTATGCAAATTGAATGTTCTGTAATGGAGTTTTCATCTTTGATTAGGTATTATGAATAATGACTTTGTTTGTCCAGCTAGAGATATACACACAAACCCTCGTTTCATGTGATTCCTTCATCCATGTGGTTCTTCACTGATCTGAAACATCAATGGCGGGATAACGGTACCTAAACACTAGATGACTGTTGGTTGTGAACTAAAACTGGGCCTTCAGTTTTTCGCAACGAATTATGCAGCCAACAAGAAACCATTACGCTACTACTTAAATCCGTAAATCTGGCCTAGCAAATCGTTTTGATAACTATTCTTACAACTGTTTCATCTAATGATGACCAATCAGCAATCTACATAGATTCAAGCAGAATGCTCAATATTTGTTGGAAACATTCCAATTCAAGTTGACTTTATCAGTAGCCTACTTTAGCGGTCACATAGTGTCCAATAGGCACTGAGAGTAAATCTCCAACCCAATGCAGTGAGATAATGATAGTTATGACTTCATAAAAGCTACAATGTCAGAATGCTCATTTCCATTCACGATAATATTAGATATCAAACATGAGTCTTAACTTAAGTGTGAAACTCGTGTGTAGTAGTTCACTCAGAAACCATGTTGGAAAAAGAACAGTATCCAAATGCCACTGTTATTCGAAATTAATTTTTTGATTGCTTTTTTGTTACTAAATGCAACAGAGGCATTTCAAGTGATGGGCACGCTGTTTGGGTTGTTTCTAGAAGTAAACTATCTTATAGTGATGTGACTGCTCAACTTAGAGATTTAATGTGATGGGTCGGGTGGGTATGTGGCAAATGTACATAAACCTAGCTCTCAGTCTTACCCGTGCCGATCACTAATGAATTAGGCTACCTGCAGAAAGTTTACATCCACCGTATGTCTGTTCAACATGATGTTGGTAGCTGCAATTACAGATTCAATGAAACTTACTTTCTACATGGTATACTCAAATAACATTTACTGCTTCTGGTGTATCTCTAGTGTATGAATGTTCAAAGGGGTCAACTACCAATTCCAAGGCAAACACCAAAACCAACGAAACAATAATTGGATATTTAATGGAGTCCAAACGTCTAATAAAACCATTGGATGCATATATTCTGGTGCCGGATCGTTTGTGCAACGCGTCGACTAACGGAGCAACACGTTGTACCCCATGCCTAGCTGACCTGATAATGAAAACACTCGAGCAACAAGCATCGTCTACAACAGACACTCAGTTTGTCCCTGTGAACTGGCTTAATATCCGTCTAGATCCACAAATCGTTGTCAGTGTTGTGGCTGCCGTACTACCCATCTTGGATTTCAAAACAAACGCTTATAGATTTGAACAAAGACACAAGCTGAGCCATAAAACACGAGTTCGAAGCAGTCCACTTTTGATCGAGACGTTGGAATGCGTTCGGTCTTGGGATTGGAAGAGGTTGGTCAACTTACAAACCGTGCTGATTGTCCCTTGGCCAGATCCACCTGCTGAGGTTTTCAATCATGCTCAGCAAAATTTCTCCAGCCCGCCAAAAATGCACACAAGGTCGATGAGTTCTGTGAAATATGTGACTCTGGGATCTCCTTTCTCTTGTTTTCGGAAATATTTTTTCAATATGGACGAGCTCAAAACAACAGAATGCCAAGTAGGAGTTGATGGTGGTTATCATCCCCTGTTTAGTCTCCCTGGTTCGCTTTGCGCTTTACTAATTCATAAACTTTGGAAACCCACTGGGGGCGCTGATTATATGTGACTGCATACCCCAAGAGAGTGTGCCTAAGCTCGAACGGCTAGCCTTCGTGTTAAGAAAAATCTGTCGAATTGATTGTACTAGGTAGCTCACGGTATCACAGGTATATGCACACGGAACTTCTCTTACAACTAACTCATATTTTCGATGAGTCTAAAGTATCACGAAATCTTGATGTTGTGATCAACCTATGAATGTGAATGGAATCCGTCGAACAAAACAGAAGTCCAAACGGTGATTTTGCGTGGCCATTCTGAAATGGACGCCAGTAGGCTGATTGTTTTAGTAATCACTGCTTAACAGTTTACATCGCAAAAACAGACAACATTTTATCTAATTAGTTAGTCTCTTAACTCAATCACAGTCCCACAGTATTATAAATATATTCATCGGCACACCTCCAGAGTTTGTTTTTTCGGCTGTGACCAAACATGAATGCTACTCACACTGTGACAAGCGCAATCCGTTTGTGTGTGATTAATAGTTAATGGTTTATATTATGTTTACGGATTTTGCTTGAAAAATAGGTCTAAGTAGTGAAACCATTGATGAGATTTCAGACGACAATCAATTTGCCCCCTTTCAGGTGGTGATCATTCTCAACCGGTCTACCTGGCTGAATTTGTAACCGCAATACTTTGATCATACCTAGTGCGAAGTAAGTGATACCGTGAACACCTCAACTGCCTCACAAGCGCAAGCACCACGGTTTCAGCTCCAGCCCTTACTAAATATATACAAATGATGAGATCGAATAGAGAAGAAACTCAAATTCAGTACTGCTGTTCAACTTGTTTGAGCTAACAATTGCTGCGCATTCGCCATCGGTTAGACTACCCAGAATCAGGTTACCCTTTGGACTGGCAGTCTTTTTGGATTTTCTTCTCGAAATGTTGTGGTTAGTGCGAATTAAAATGAAAATAAGCCAGAATGTACTGGCAGTCAAAGAAATTCATCAGACACAACTGGGCCAGCTTTGTTGTGCAGATATGACGAATGATTTTCCATATGTGGTAGAATAACCTGGCCAGATGTAACCGCGTGACACCACGTTGATGTATTATTTGTTTTTCGACCTAAAAGTAGTCAGTATTAGTAGTCTGCTAGCTTACTCTTTCTTGAGATATAACCTATGGTTTCCCCACTGAAATGTAACCAGCCTCACCATGTTTCAAGAATGGACACTATTATCAAATAAAATTACTAATACTGTCCGCGATTCAAAATCAATTGTTTGGGAGGCAACAGCATTTATCTGAAATCCAATAAAGTCCCTCAAGCTCTATAAAACGGTGTTTCACAAGTTGTCATTGTTTCAGAATGAAAGCAGAAAGATTGTGTCTTAAACGCTTATGAAATCTACGCTACTGTATTGATACCGTTTGGACCAAATGCTAACAGGAAACTGCGATATAAAGTATACAGTTTTACTACCATGTGTCAGGCAATTCCCCTAATGTCATCAGTCCCCTATAAATCTCAATCATCACAGCCAACAGCAGCATCGCATTAGTAGTTGACATTGACATTCAGCTTCCAAGAAACCCTGGCGTGAATAAGGTTGTTTTGAAACAACAGGAGGATGGGGACTGGGGCGTGATACGTAACACCTCAATAGCAAGGTGTCTGCATTCTGCTGCCAAACAGTCGCGTTGCATTTGGGAGGCAGGAATGTGAACAAGAAGGTTCCAGAAGACTTTCAATATCTTGCTTTATTACTCTTCACCGAATCAACAACAATTCAGACAGACAACAACGAATTTCAAGCCATTAGAACAGCTTAGCCAAAACTTAAAGATCACTCTTATTACGACCTTTGTGAAGTCAGTATCTCACCTTCACTAGTTTGCCGCTAAATAAACAAATCAGTGAAACTTTATCTCAGACAAACGTGTGAGGGTTATTTAATTGGTTAATTTTCTTCAGAAGAGCATACAAACAACCGCCACAACAATTTATCGCCAACCAACTGCGCAGTATTTATGCAAACAAGTTTCAAAGACACTATCCATTAATGATTAAACTAAGTGCTGGCTTATAGTGGATCCGGCGGTACCAGCAGCTAAAAGAATGTCACGCCTGATCCCCGTCGAGGGCATTCTGGTGTACAAAGTTGGTAAGCGGCTTGTCAGTTGAAAACTCGCAGGAATTTTATCTCACTGAACGCTCTATCGCAATAGACATATGGACTGGAGGGTAACTTGAAAATAACGAAACTATATTGAAGTATAGCTTGGGTTGCTTTACAGTTAATACCAGTTCCATCGACCTATCTTATTTTGTGTGAAAACTGGAGGAATGGTAGATCAGCATGTCACAGATTTCAAACATTATCTACAAAACAAGTCAGCTGTGACCACGTCTCTTCAATTCATATTGACTGACTACGTCGATTTGCTGACTGATACCCTCTCAGTGGATTTAGATTATCAGCTTGTTACCTATTGTTTTTCGCGATCTAGTTCACATAAAACTAGACTCATTCTTTAAGACGACGCCAAAAGTGAACAACGTAGAAACACTTTCATCCACGTCATTTAACAATATGAGTTCCCAGCGTTTCGTCGCGACATACAGACAAAGACTGATGATGTGGGTTTTACCCAAGTCTGGCTTTGGAGACCAGTGACTGTACATGCGGCTAGTCTCTTCGGCATCACAGGCGAGGTACCATCGCACTGAGTAAAAAATATTCCCATGGTACTTGAGTAGTGGAGGGCTCGCATTATCGTCTTTTGCTTGACAAATGGCGTAAAGATGTTCGGGAAAATTTTGAATGGTTTTAAACGCGGCAGGTCAAAGAACTATGAAGTATGTGCAAACGTCTGTCCTAAAAGACCGCTTTACCATTGGGACGTAAAGTTAAACAGGTCGGAAGCCCCATGTACAAACTATGAAGATGGATGGATGGATTGAAAGTCAAACAGCTGATTCCCTTGAAATGGGCGGGAACGGTTGCGTTCTCACTAAAAATCGAGGACAACATTTTAGAAGGTAATTCCTTTCATGTCTGTGATGAAAGATGGAGAAATAATAGTTTCTCTAGCAGACTTCGTAAATGAAATTTGGTAGGTCTTAAAACACTGTTTTGCGTAAGGATGTGAACAGTCTTGTAATGATGAGTTATTTAAGTGGTTGTACTTGAATGAATGATTGAAAACCACATTCGAATATTTGTTATTAATTTATAATGTTAAAGTTTATGCAGTACTGAACAGTCTATCTGATGATAAACTAACCTTTTTCTTCCGCATTGATGTCTGTATGTTTTTCAAAAGTTAACTGCGTATCCTGTGCTGGAAGTAGTTTAATTAGGGTAATGAACTGAAGGACTGGAGCAGTCTGTGACTTGTGTTCACATTTTGAGGCAAAGCCTATGTTGTATATCTTTACAGCCTTGATGCCATAGACAGGCTTGAAAACGGTCTTAAGAAACGACTACAGCATTCATAAAAGTAAACCGTACATTGGAAGACAAAAATCTCTAAAGAGTGAGGGAATCCTATCAAAAATTCGTTAAAATCACAGACAGAATGATCGCCAAAGATGAAATTAACAAGAAGATTCGTGAACGATTGATCCACTGATCACCACTGGGAAGATTGACATTTGCTTTGTCGTTGCTAATTTGTATCAACATCACGCTGTTGCACGAATTGTAACACCATCCCTCAACGCTTTTCGAATAATGAAAGCAATTACGAATCCTCTGGCTTAATCGATCAAAATCAACAGAATATCATTCCTATTTGATTACAATTGTCATATACAGCTGAATTTATTATCTACCTCCTTCGAAGCAGCTCAGGCTTCTCTGTCATCAGAGCTTGTCGGTGGTGGGTGGTGCGACAGTTGCGTCTGTGGTTGCATACTAAGTAAAACCTTATAACGTTCAATCGGCAGTCCCGAGACAAAAATTCATTTTAACTTCGGAACTTCACCCATACTGTTAGTCAAATTCTTGGTTACTGATCAGTAGTCCAAAGCTTCCAGTCAATATGGTCGGACCATCATTCATACTTGGTCGCGGTGTCGATATCCAGGCAGATTTTTCAATCGATCTCCTTCGCAGAGAAACACTGAGCTAAAGTTTCACTGTTGCTGTACTGCGACCAGAAGTGTGGGTTTGAAACGTCAGCAACAAACACCGTAGCCTCAAGATAACGAAAAATCTGTAAATGAAATCCCGGTAGTGATAGGGATTTACACTGCCTATGAACTCCATGAAGTAAAAACTTCTCAGCTTGTTTTGTTGTGAAATAAACCAACCGGACATTTATCAATAAACGAAGGCTGTGAAAATGAACAAAAATCCGAAACCTAGGCCAGTCAACAGTAAATGCTAGTTGCAGTAAATACCCTCTGTATATGGTAATATTACCCAGAAAAGTGACCGTTCATGTGGTTGTTCCCAGCGCTTTGACTAATTACCGATCCCATAAATTCTACCGTTTGACAGGTTATCTTCCTGGAGGACTGGTTCACGCAATCTTCTGCAGAACTGGCGGTCGCACTTCTGACCTGTTTGAGTCGAGGTGTTTTAAAGGGCAAGTTTATGAATTACCGAAACATTATGTGAATCAACAATTTCTTTACAAATTTTCAATCTACCGCGGATTTAAATCATTTTATTACTCATAAGTAGTCTGGCATATTTGACAATTTAGAGAAGATTCAACTGCGAAAAATCTAGACTTCGGCTGAATTCCATCAGCGACGGAAACAACATTCCTACAGGCCAACAGGCCGGAAGCGCAAAAATTTCATAGTTACCTAGCTACCCCCTCAATCAACTGTGTCATATGGAGCCCAATAAATGATCCAGCTGACTGACTGTCCACGCAGGATTTCTCGACCAGTCCATGCTGGAATCCATCAACGCCAGCGGTAAACACTGTAACTGTATTACTGATGAGTAGTTTGTCAGAGTTGGGTGGGTAACGAAGTCCAAATGCGAAATTTCTGAGCTTCCGGATCAGCTTTTTACCTTAGTTGGTAAAGCTTTTTGCCAAGTTTGAGCATGTTGTTTCTGTCGTTGGTTCGAATCCAGCCACATTCCAGATTTTTCAGACTTGATTCTTTTCCAAGTCATTTTTTATGGGAGTGAAAGTACTTGCGAGGTATATTTTGAACGTCAAACTATGGTGGTTATTCTCACTGGAAATACCTCACTTCCTATTTGCAAGGTTCTCAGTAGGACAGTTTGATGATATATTGTGAGATGTCGAGCTATCGACTTTAACTAGTCAACCGCTTGATAGAACGTCATTCTGTATACATACATGTTTGTAGAGTAATTGAAAAGAGGGGCAAATACTGAGTTATTAAAGGCTTGTCGTGACATTTCAAATCTATGCTAGAATCCGATAAGTGTACCGGAACACACATACATACATATATATATATATCCATTTATTGGTGGCATGGCGACGCTAGTTGAACGGAACGAACAGCAGTAGATCAGAAGGGTGAGACCGAAGAAAAGTTATAGCACGAATGAGAAGTATTTTTGCAGGTAGCCCAATTTGTCATTGTTTGATCAAAAGGGTCTAATCACTCGTTAGTCATCAAAGGTCTCGTTTTGATGCAATGCAACAACACAGAGAAGTGGACCGGATCAGCGTTATGGCTGTCTGTCAGGATATGTTTATCAAAAGAAGATGTCAGCACTTGGACAGATGCGACCAGTTGTGAGTTTTGTTCGATTCCTACAAAGTAAAAATACCACAAGTACTCGTCAGTAATATAAATATCACCTAACAAGGTTGTGAATACTGTGAATTCAACTTCGAGAGAAGTCCTGGCATTAAATGGATTTAACGCGACCTGATCATTGCTAACAAGCATGAAGTCAGTGACGCAGTAGTCAACAAATTTGCCTCAAGAAAGCTTGGCCGAAATTCTAGTCCCGGTCGTGGAGGTGACATTGGGCACTAAAGACGAGCCCCAACAAAAGAGGAACTCTGGCCTTGTGATACTTTACGAAGCGGGCTGACAGCCAAATTTATGAGAATGCAACAGTCAACACAGTACGAAAGAAAAAGTTTTCCTTGGATGTACCATCTTTGGATGGTACGTCTGTCGTGTAATTGAAGAAACACAATACCATTTTGCGAACACATTACACAGCACAACTTCACATACTGTGCAACAATGTAATTAACCGTTTTACTGAGCGCTATAAAGATAGTATCAATCGATTCGGCTAGAAACGCACAACACCACCTGCTTCATAAACCGAAATTTATTTTCCTTATTCCCTGATGCCATGTTCATAGCAGACCACAGGTTGAACGTGTTCATCATTCTGTTCTACACCAAAAATATATGCATCCTACAATTTGCTGAAAGACTGTCAATCAAAACTATCAGTTCATTTGTTTGCTGATAAAAATCGGTGTCAAGACTCTAGCTTCAGCCAGTGTTCAACATGGTGTGATGAGTAAATCTCGGTGATAAACCTCCTTCTCCTTGTATGCTTAGTTGTCGTGATTTTAACTGTCTATCACAGCATTTATACAATCATTGGGTTTTATTTTACAGCAGAATAGATGTTCTTTGCTCATCTTATGTGCTTTCTGTCTGTTTGCAGTAAGTGACTTAGTGTGTTGCAACAGACGGAAGCTCTAATTCGGTTTGACAGCAATGTAACAAAAGCGGTCATAATGTAATTTTGTCAGTACCAGGTCCGATATAACGTCATGAACACACCAGAATATCAGGTAGTCTTGTTTGTTTTCATACGCTGCATCAACTTCCACTGACTTTTACTGTGTACTATTCTGCCGAACTAGTGATCTGTTGTGGTGAACGTAAGCAAATGAACGATATTACATTCGATTAGTCAGACTGGGTTGTTCAGAAACCTAATTCTGGACAAGAGTCTGGTGCATTTCATCAAGGTGCCGATGAGACGTATCTGTTCCTAGCAGTGGTTTCCACAGTTTTCGTCCACTTGCCTATCTTATCCCCTTCCGGCTTTACGCATGTATACTTCTCGTCAATCTGGCCTCACATTCATTGGGTGATCACTGAAAACCGGACAACGACTGATAAATACATGAATTAAGTAAGCTTCAAGTATGCACCTTACATATATTCATTGGTCACCGCGGTGACTAAAAACGTTGTGTGGACCTGCATGCATTGGAATTAAGGTCCCTTAAAAAAATCTTAAAGTCCCATTGCGAGAAAATTGAAATACCTTCTGTTGTTCAACTACGTTTCATCATCTTTCTGTGTCCTCCTATATCTCCATAGAGGCCTACTCTGAACAGCACTGATCTATTAAGTATATCCTTGGTTAGGCCACAACGAGTTATAACCAAAAGAGTTAACGGTTTCACAACATTTCGATCTTCTCGGGGAGTCTTTATCAAGCGATCTGAACCAGAAAATCCACATTGTACAAGCTTCAAATGAGGCAGTCATGACCTGGCACATGCGTGTGTATTTAACACGCGGTGTGTGGACAGTCTACCGATAGAACGTACGGGTTCGCGGTTCACCCGAATTCAACACATGACGCATATCCGTTCTGTTTACGGTTCGGATGTGCTAGCACTGATCTATAACTAATATATGAATCCAGCGACAGTTAAGTACAAAAGCCTAATTACAACGTTCATTTTACTGAGCACACATTGAGAACTTGAAGGCATAAATGAAACGTGTTTGTGAGATACTTGAAAATAGCTGTAACGCGGATGCTTTTGTATACTAAGTGACCTCCCGGGTAAGACTTAGAATGCCATTTTAACTGGCATTCGGTTGTTAATCTGCTCTTTTTGCAATTTCCGAAAAGGTGTGCAGCAGGTTTAAGCACTAGGAAAAACTGTTGCTGTTTTATATTGATACTGGTGGTTGTAGTTTACTAACCCCAGAGTTAGACGGAAGTTGTCATTAGTATACATATGAGAAAATGA
This sequence comes from Paragonimus westermani, assembly GCA_008508345.1. Taxonomy (NCBI): domain Eukaryota; kingdom Metazoa; phylum Platyhelminthes; class Trematoda; order Plagiorchiida; family Troglotrematidae; genus Paragonimus; species Paragonimus westermani. The sequence goes on from QNGE01002135.1 coordinate 100,763, forward strand.
ATCTGTAAGGAACAGTCGGGCAGGTAGTAACGTGGCGCACATAAGAATGTCTGACTGACACATTGTCACACTAGGCCGTTCGAGTTCTATAATATGCAAATGAGTGGTACTGTGTGTACTTGTGTTCAAACATGTCGCCCAATGTGGTTTGATGATCAGACAAGCTGCAATGCACTCGATCAACTGGTTTATATCCTTCCTTCAATAAACCCACCATACACTGTGCGTGATCACTTGAATGATTCGGCCTTCCAGCAAGCGGATCCCGTTTAAAACTGTTATTTTTTGTGTTGACGCACCGGACTCAACTAAGCGTACGCTGTATTTATCGATAAATATTGAACTGGTGAAGTTATTTGAGGATAAAATAGGAATCTTATTACCCATTTATCTGTCAGTAAGTACGGCAGTTTTTGGTACTGTATTTTGCATACTTCTGTGCCTACCGTCTCAGCTGTCTGTTGATTACTCTCAGTCTACACTCTCCAATACATGAGATTCTCCTTGCAGAATGCAAAATGACCAAGTACCTGCTCATCTCACTAAGTTTCCAACCAATTCTTCTCAAGATTGCAACTCGGTTTATCAGCAATGGTTAAACGTCCTGGTAAAACCAAACTGTGAGGTGTACGGGACCTTAATGTCCCCAAAACACCATACCTACTCAACTTCTAATCACCGAGTAATGCACAATTCGTATCAAACCGTTCAGAATTACTTTGAAAGGCACCCCCGAACGACTTTTCGCAAGTCATTTTCAAAGTGCGTATACAAGAAATCGCACAAATCGCGTGCTCCGTCCAACCAGAACAATGCAGAGCAATCCACGAACGCGGAAACTCCGGCTTTTCAGACTTCAATCAGACAAATGTACAACTCACGCATAGGATTGATCGGATTGCAGAGTGAAGTGTCTTCTAAAATAGCCCACATTGCGTATCACGGATTACACATGAAAGTGGCTTACTATCAACGTCACCCATTGTAAGTGTGACCAACCAACGAACATAAGACGTTTGCTGTTGAATCACGTGTACACTGTACCTTAAACATTTTTGCTGGTATGCCTACACGTGAAAACATTTTCCGTACAACAATCAGAATTCACAGAAAAATAGCTTACCTTCCAGTACAGTTTGTTAGCATCTCATAGCGCTTCAATTCACTAACAAAAGTCTCACCAGACAGTGTGAACTAGTTACAAATTTGGGAAGATTTGTGACAGGCTATAGGTCCGTAACCGAATTGTCCTAGTCGCAAGAAATCATGAATCTAATTCACCAAGACAACTTCGATGACAGGTTGCAACTGTTCACTATAATCTTTGAAATTCATGGCAGTCTATTACATTAGGAAGTAAATGCAAACCAAGACAAAAATGAAAGCAATACAACCATTTAGACGGACTTGTAAGATGATTGGATAATTACAACAGAGATGGAAGGAAAAATTGTGATCAATCTATCCAGTTATCAGTACAGGACAGTCTGAGCACTGAACGATCGGGTTTTATGTGCCAAAGAGATCGGGGCTGCTGTTTTTTTCTACAGAGTTTTTAGTGTTTGTAATTTTAATGGCTTCTGCCACTAAATTCCCCCTGTATGACCCTCAACCCACCACTTAATCTTTTGAATTTTCCCCGGGCACTTGAATAAATTGGTCTAGCGCGTGGTTAACTATTACGGAACCCGTGATCGATACACATTTCAGGGTGGCCTCCAGACGCGCTTAAGATTATCAGTTATTCCATTCTTCTCAACAGAGACATGTGAGCAATTATTGCTTTTGCTAAAAATATGCGGTTCCTAGGGTGTGCCTACTCCTGACGTAATGTAGTCTTGCTTTAGAAAACGACGTCGTTGTCTACCTTGCTAAGAACCTCAACAAAGGCTTGTGGCATCTCTTCATCTAACGGACTACAAACGATGCCTTCCCACTTACTTAATACCTTTGGTGATGTGTTATGTACCCAACTATGTGGGCGGTTTCTGAGTGAATTTGACTTTGTAATGCGACAAGTAATTAATGGATGTAGAAGTCATGATGTTAAGCTCGGAATGTCTGCATAATGGATAATGAGAACATTGAGAGTTTTGCCCGGCATATGAAGTTAGGACGTTATGTTAACAGTGACGATAGTACAGTAAACGATACGAAGGCTACCATCTTTAAGGTTCTCATTGTTTTCGGCAACGTAGCACATCACTGGCAACACAAAGACAAACCCATGCAGCCTGAAGGAATAGTGAGGACCGTGTTGGTTTATGGATATAAACCGGGCGACCTAAGACCAAAGACGGGTGATCTTCATGCATATTTGGCATCTGCGTTCAACTCTGAGTATGCGTCGGTCCTAATTATGTAACCACTGTTAAGCTGTTGAATTCTCTCAGTCTGCAAGTACGCAATGTTGAACAATGAGGTCATGCCAGCCAAACGTCCACCATGATGAACACTTTTATCACATACGGCGGCAAGCTGACTTCAAGTGCGAGGTAGATAGATGATGACCTGATGAGAGGAGTGGAGCCATTTACCACGGAAATAAACATTTTTATTCCCTTTCGTTTATGGTGTTGAAACACTGGTGATCAGCAAACTGATTGTTGAACTTATTGGGGGAGTTGTTTGTTGGTCCGCCTTAGTGTTGTCCTTGTTCAGCCAAGATGTCTTTGAATTAGGAGCAACTACAAAGATGCCGTATTGTCTCGTCAGTGAATCTTTCGTTTTGCTGGAAGCTTATTTGTCTGCTTACGTGCTGTAGGTGCCTTGATAATGAACGTTTGAGTTTATATCGGACTTTTAATAGCAGCCGTCTCTCCCTTTATTTTCACCTTCCAGTTGGAATTCATTTTTGATTCATGATTCTACGAAAACTGAATGATAGCAATTCCAGTAGACAATTGACCTTACTTTTGTGCTCCTGATCAGTATCATTCTTGTCAAGCATTCTTTTAACCATTTAGCTCAACCGGTCCTAGATTTCTTCAAATGTTTTTTGGCAGTTAAGAATGTCTGACAAATATTCTGCGTAAGGAGTGAAGCACTACTCACAACAAGACACTCACCGAATAGTAACAGTTTACTGGTGAGTAGTCAGGGATTTGGTTTATTTCCAAGTTGACCATCAGTCACATTTGATCACAGCATTTGCACTCAGATAGATTTTCTAGCCAGGCTCTTTCGGATAAAAGCACTGTACTCGAATTTCGCTCTAATTAGAGCTCGTCAGTAGTGCATATCATTGCCATGGCCGGGATTTGAACTTCGGCTATTTCAATCATGAGGCAACCATGTTTACCACTACGCCATTGAGCTCACATCAGGCACGACTGAATTATCAAATCTGACTACTCAACTACTCTCGCTTGTGAGCAATGATCAAGTTACCCAATCGTCTCGAGAGGAGTCACAGTAACTGTCCTGTCAACTCCAATCGATAACCCCGCGATTAGGACTTCCGAGACTGGTCGAGATCACTGATATCATTTTACCTCGTTTGCTGATCAAAAATTTACTGATGAGTAGTCGGGGGTTATCGATTGAAGTTAACAGGACAGTTACTGTGTCTCCTCTCGAGACGATCGGACAACCTGATCATTGGTCACAAGCGAGAGTGGTTGAGCAGTCAGATTTGACGGAGCTTATGAAAATTTTCATGAAAATACTCAATCGTGAAGACAGCTGGTCACTGTGTTTCACAGTGCAAAGTTAAACGTATCACTGAGACACTGCTCACCTGATTTTTGATATTGGTGGAAATCGTTCAGCACTAATTCTTGGTTCTAGCTAACCGCATGCTAGCCATTGTTCTTGAAGATTAACTAACTATCCCTGTTCCAAGCCTAGATCAGATGGTCAGAGAATCCTGAGGGAAGTAAGTTGGCCTTCTAGTCAATTGAAATAGGGTTAAAGTGAGTCGTAGGCACGCTAAGTGTAAGCACCCTCCGAATTCACATGCTGAATCCCAACTAATCGAGATCTGTGGTTGTAAACTGAGCAATGTCGACGCAATCTCACATTCGTTAACAGCGCAAAATGCTGGGGGTTTCATATAGGCATCAGCCATATTTAGCATAAGTACGACAACTTTACGCTAGTCGACCCGTATGTGACTGAATGAACAAGAGTTCAGAGTCTTCTTTTTGTGGAACGCACTTCTATAAGTCGTAGATCAGTTGTGAATACGTGAAAGCTGAAATACTTTTAGGTTACTACGTAATCGACCCCGTAGATTTACAGCTAACCTATTAGTCTGCGGCTTCGGGTCATTCGTCTAGGAAAGCTCCTCTTCAAGATTTAATTTGCTGATTAACTCCTGTGCAGTAACCAATTTACAAAGTTTGTTGTCGAGTAAACTTCAAAGGTTTTGACAACAGGTTCAGAACTTAGGCAGATTTATCCGGCTTCACTCGCAAAAACAACGCACATTCTGGTTTTCTCCTTGTCACAACCAAACTTTAATGTGCATGTCCATGCTCATTTATAAGAAAAAGTAAATTGGCAAACCCGCTGAAGTCAGTGGTTTCAAATTCTCTGAGGCGTCCTGATCACAGCATTATTATCGGGTGAGTTAACGGAACAGAGACACCAAATAATTTTAACATTACACATAGGTGGTTGTGTGGCTGATAGCACGGTTCTTGCTCATTGTGAAGTCTGTGGAGTGAGTGGCAAATGAGTTCCTCTAAGACGGGTACGTATACCAGGTACTTCAAGGTTAAAGAATACGAGGAACAGTGAACGAATGCGCAACTATTTTCATAAAGACTTAAATGATCGAAATGTTTTTCTTTAGTATACCAAGTACAGCTGCGTACTAAGCTTGTTTACCTAGTTACATAAAATTTGAACGTGAACCTATCTTCTGTTGAGGCGCGGGCTTTTCATACGATTGTATTTAGGTAAAATTTGGCGAACCGGTATAGGCCGTATGAAGTAGGTCTGAGGGGCAAGAGTTTCGGAATTATGGTTTGCTTTAGCATTGCGCCCTAAGCTTCCTGCATTAAGCCCTAAAGAATATCATTATCAGTGGCTGGAACGAATGCCAACAATGGCACCAAACCAACATCACCTGCCCTTTTTGTGTATAGCCGTGTACTTCTCTAGTTTGCATTCGTTATGGTGACTAAGCCTCTTAACTAGTACTCAGTTTGGCTTGACCACCTAAGTGGATCGAAAGTGAAGCTCCCTAAGCCACCCGGTGTTCATTCTAATACTCTTCCCAGTTCTTACGTCCGACTAGTTGACAAACTTATGCACTATTCACGCATGGACGGAAGATGAATGATGAAATGTTCGTTCTTTCAAATAAGTAGACATATTCTCATACTCGATAAAATTCATGGAAAAAAGAATCTGTATAACACTCTAATCACTCCGTCACCCGCCTCGGGAGTTAATGCTTGACGTATTCGAAAAGACCATTTAGATCCGAACCTATTCTTGGTCAGCAGGTTCACCATTTGTAACCCTGGTTGAGCACGTGTGAGATTGTTTAAAGAGTGAATTTGGATCTCCTCTAGATTTGCCAAGACTGAACTATGCCCCATTGAAAGATTTTACCGACCCAACGATTAAAAGTATGTTACATATAGTTTTAAAGTTGGTCTCGAGAAATTTTGGAAGTGTAAATTGGTGAGTGGAAATTGTGCCACCTTTTACTTAAACAGTTTGAAGTCCACCCTAGTGTTCATTCCTTTTATGTGTCTGAAACTAAGTAGTGAGAATAAACAAAACCCATGAATATGAACAAATTGTAATGATGGCCTCTATTAGTACGTGGAGGTTATTTCGTAGTCTACAGTGTGTGTGTGCTGTGTAAAGCACGATTGTGTACCGTTGTTCTATTTTCGCCAATAAGACACACACAACCTTAATAGAGGAATTTCGATAATGGCAAAGAAAGTTGACGGAAACTCATAAAACAAACTGAAGCAACAGAGGTTAAGGTCCGTTAAAAACTTGTTAGTAAATCGGATGCCAATCATCTGTTGGCAATGTTGTCTTATGGTTTATATGTATATGAGCACTAACGTGGCGTCTAAGAAACACTCCCCATGATCATCATAACAGAATTATAGATAATGAGGCTAAAATAAAATTGTATTATTCACTTAAAGTACGTATGGAGCAGAGCTTGCGAAATATTCTAGTGAAAAGTTTGGTACATTAATCTAACACTCTCTACAGACCAAATGTGCCGTACACCTATTTCGGTGATATGAAGAACCTGGTAGCAAACAGTGACATTGTAATACTGGCAGATGACACGATGAACGAAATCCCGTCCAAAATTGTTCGCGCTGCTCGGAACAACCAACTCACCTTCAGGCATGCAATACGACCTCGTATCTGGCTTGATCAGAAGCAGTTCGCGCACTTTCGTCCGCAGGCTCTACTCGTCTGTGTCACCAGAAGTGAGTCTATACGTGCATTATGCTTAAACCTCCAGCTTATTTCAACTGGTTACGTCTTTGCTGGACACGACGGACGGAATTGTTACCCTCCCATTTTTCTGAGAATACTTCATTTGATATAAAATCGGGGTAAAATGAACAGTAGTCGATACACCCTTCATCAGCTACTCCAATAAACTGACCTGATAGTGTACCATTGTCCTCCCGGTTCAGAGGTTCATATCTCCGAATTATTTTAAAAGTGTGAGTAACCCTGAACAAATTCACAAACGGTAAATTAGCAGTGTCTCCGCAAACAAATTAGAGACTATACGCTTTGTGTCGAAGTGAACAGCATGGCTGAAAGAGATACGCACGTGCCAGTTTAGCATAATGTCAGAAAAGTACATACACAGATTGCTTTGCTAAAACGGAACATTCCAGATTCTAGAATAGAAAATGTGGCATCTTTATGAGAAGTTTGCAAGTTGTTGCAGTCAAGTCTTTTGTTGGTAAAGTCATACAACGTATGACCTACAAATATCTCCACCTAAGATTGAATATTGTAACAAAAGATTTGATGAAGGAGGGCTATCATACGGCATGAAACAGGTGCGTGCAAAAATTCGACGGTGAGTGTAACATTGGTGAAAGAAGTTGCAAAACCTAACATTATAAACGTAACAGAATAGGCGTCAAAATCAAAGGATTTGGACGTGTTTTCGATTTCTGGGTGGAAAACTGAAGATGGTGGGCATGGCTATGACCGCCTGTGTGCCTCACGTTCGCTCTGAGTCACAAACTGCATTCTGACTGATCGCGAATTCACCGACCAACAGCAAATTTATCCACGTACCTAGAAATGACGCTACCGCTTGTTAATGTGAGAATGAAGTTTGTACTTTTTACTGAGTCACGTGTTTTCTCTAGCTCTGTTATAGACTGTAAGTTTTAAAGTTGATTACATCGGAATAGGAAGACAAGTTCAGATCGGTTTTTTTAACCCAGTAACTCTCGGAAGATTCTTGGTAAATCAGAAGCAATGATGAGGTGGTTTATTGTATTCGATAACTATTTCTAAATCTACTAGTCACAGGGGTTTTTTCAAGACTTATCAGAAGACAAACCAAAAAATCCAAGAAGTGATTGTCAACGGGCTTGAGATAATGACTGATGATATTTTACTTGAAGTATTGTCGTTAAGACTCAAGTTTTCTTATCCATGTCATAAAGCATGAAGTTCCAATCATCTGTATCCATCACCTCGTGCACATCTTAAGCAATTTAAACCTCGGCTGGTCAGAAGTTGTTGCAGATATCGTCATTCTCATAAGAATCTGATAGCTCGTGAACATATAAATTAAGCATCACTGACCACTATTCATCCTATTGCTCGCCAATAATCAAAATACTGTTCGACAAAGTGACTTGTGATTTTTGATGGTAGAGATGTTCTAGTCTCTTTTCGAAGTGATCGAGCAATCTGAGCACTACTCGCATACAAACGTAGCTGACTTCAACCATGATGATATGGTGGTGTCGCATATGAGGCTAATGAAGCAGTGGTGAACACGGTTACTTCGTGGAAGTGTGTCCGAAATTAAAAATCTTGGCGAGGGCAGATATGTATGCTACCGCGACTCTAGCAAGAGAAAATTTTGAATCTAGCACTCCCTTTCGAAAATAGCTGAAAACAGTGACTATGGAAACGCAATCGATTTTGAGTGATTTTGGATTCTTCTGAAGCCAAAACGCTTTATTACTCACTAGTAAAAAACTCGACTGATAACACTTGTAGGATAAGAGTTGGATTTAACTACTGAAAACAACTATCACATTGAGATGCCTATATCTTATGAACAAAATAACAAAAACTGGATGATATGTAGCAACATAATAGTGATTTTTACACGTTGCTTGGCCACCTGCGATCACACTTCGGTGAAATACGTTTTTGATTTGAGGTTTAAAGCAATGCAACACAGAATACGTCACAGGATTTTTCAAATCGTTCTCATCCAACAGGCTTCAATGTTTATATGTCCTTCCCCCATTCGTCACAAATTTCAGCATTCACTGACGTACAATCCTTTGCTCATTCTTGATTCTCTTTTTCTTGTGAGATTGATGTGCAGTTCGAATGACTCATTGTAACTAAATCATGCACATGATGTCTTCGGCTTTTGTCCATTGTAGACGTTCCTCCCCTTTGTTCTGCACATTGGTCAAAACGAATTAGATAATTGGTATAATGCCCATTCTTTATTGCACAGTTTGTACAAATGCATCACTGTTTTATCTCACGTTTCTAAAGGAACGTAATAACAAATTCCACTCAACAGTTACCTTCAAATTCACGTCGAAAACATTTTTATTCTTGAGTCCAAAATTGTTAAATATTTAGGCACAACTTTGAACCCGTATTCGATTTACTGACGTCAGCAGAATGTTCACTAAAGTAAGGAGGATCATGGTTTAAGCTTTATGGCCGGAGTAGCTTGCAACAAGATACAATTTTATCCACAGTTTTGTGGAGTCATTCATATTTAGTCTTTGGTTGCTCTTCATCCAACTATGACCCAAGAGGTTAAACTACTTTCTAGATAAACTGAACACCTGTATCACTGTAGCGGTAGTCCTCGCTACTGTTTTGTTGAGTCTGTTGTATTCCGACATTTCAAAGTGGGTAAGTTGCTCGTCTCCAAAATTTTGCTGCACAATAATCATAATCCTGTTTAAAGTTTATGTATGGCAAAAGAATTAGCCCAATGTTGATTCAATATTTTCTCGAGATATTTTGCTTGCTGAATATCCCCTCTCAAGGTCCGAAAAACAATTTTATGACTTTAACTAGGAAGATATCGATAAAAGAAACCGCAGTTTAAAGGATTAGATGACATGAATGCCATTATCTAGGCTTACATAACCAGAATTGTCCAGTACGTGCAGACGAAAAACACCAGTGGATGAAAGCAAGATAGAATTCATTATTATTTTGCCTCAACAATTATGCACACCTCAAATTCGGGAAACAAAACTCTACCTCATTCTCTGGCTGCACCCTCTAATACCCACACTCATGGTCCGTGTAGATCAGGAAGTTTTCAGTCAGGCAGCCGAACGAGGTACAAAAAGAATGAGCTGCTAGAATCTCCCAACACTTCCGTACTTCAGGTGATCAATTGTTTACCTCAAACTTTATGCCAGTCAGCTGATCCATCATCAAATGGATACCGTGGTAACATAGCAGTGACGCAGTGACATAACTGTACATTCCACTGCATCCCCAAAAACTGAAAAAGCAGCCTAGTTTACTAGACTAACATTCATCCGCTGTTTGACATTGCTGTCGATAACTACCTGCATGCGACTAGATGCTGACACTGATGACCGATTACTACAAAACTGATCAAGTCATCCGTCTTGAGCACATCAAGAACAATGATAGAATCAGCAAGCGGCCCCTAAGCTTCTGATGGATGATCTTCGGTTGTCAGACATGAACAATGTTAACATAGATCCGTCAACAGATGATGATGGCTGATAATCTAAAGCATTAGTAAAACGGAAATTATTTAAAAATAAATCAACGTTACTGTTTCAGCATCAATATTCCAGGTTGTCCACACATATCTACAATCTTGACTTATATGACATTCACTGTGTTTTGTACTCTTTTGTTGACTCAGTTCAATGCATCGACTTTCCTGCACTATTTCTGGCTCTTCGGTACGGTCAACTGGGTGGTGCTGGAGTTACCATGCCCACCGTTTGGTTCACACAGCTATCCGACATGGACTGTTTGCGTCTTCTGCCAAACACATTCATTCTTCCACCGGCCACTAGTTCTGTATGCGCCCCGACCGAGGTCAGACAACTTTTAGCTACGAAAGTTGTCCGTTTGCTTACGAACGTTCTATTGGAACCGATGAAGTCTCGAAATCAAAGACATGATGAACAGCATAACGTTATGAAAGAAACCGAGCCAATCGAGACCATTCGAGCTCCCATGTCTCATGGCATTTCAACCAAACAGAACTGCTCCAATAAAAAGAGGAGTTTTATTGGAATGGTGGATCGAGGTCAAAAAATGTGTGTGCAAGCTGCGTTTGGGCTTATTCGTCGATATTGGAAAGAGAAACAATGAAGTGCACACCTTAAACATGTGCAGTCCCTCATGAGGGCTGTCTGTCGAAATAATGACCCAAGCAAGATCACGGTGTACAAGTCTTGGGGTTAAAAATATGTGTGGTGTTTGTGAAGAAACACACTGATCACACCTCAGAAAAAAAACGCATACAGTAGCTATTCAATATATATATTTATCCGTCATCTTGCAGTAATTCATGGTTTGCAATCTGAAGCTATTTGACCAGTGTAGGATGCGCAACGTAAGTCTGACGTCTTCCTTCACGCGTTTCGCCTTTCTGATTTTCAAATATCGATCTTATTTCGGCGATAGAATTCGCTCTCTACCAGCATGATACGAGCGTGTGAGCGATCTCGTGGATCGTATTGATTTTCTAACCGGTGCCCATAAAGTGAAGAAGAGAGAGTTGGTACGGCCTTTGTAACTTCCTACAAATGTAGTGGAAAACGCAACACAGAAAATTAGACAGGAAAACTAAGAATGAAACCTCATGTGGAGAACGTTTCTGAACAAAATGAAACAAAGCTGAATGAAACAAACCAATAGTATATGGTCAACAATGTGCGTGTAGGTGAACTGTTAACTGAGACACGCTGTCGTGTTGGTTAATAAGTTCAAAAGTCGACTTGATTAGCTACAAATTTATCCACCTAGTGGACCGTAACTGTCGGCTTTATTTAGCGGAATAGTCAGTCTTTCTAGTGGGAGACAACATCGTCTTGTATTTAACTGCTGAGTGATCCAAAGACTTTGATGCAGAATTGCTTCTTAATGAAAAGAAAGCCGAGATGGAGCATGCCGAGGGCATTGTTTCCCTCAGCCTTTCTGAAAACCGCATACAAACCGCGATGAACAGGTTAAGTTTCCAAACTAGCACGTCAGAATAAATGTCACACCTCCAACGTATGAAGTCAACATAAGAATTTTTCACTCTGATCTTCTCGATTGCGGGCGATCTGTATGGAACTGTGACCCGGGTTTATCTCTAAGACGAGAACACACCCGGTGTTACCTCAGAAATCACTTGCTTGTTAGTTCAGCGCAGTGGGACTGACGGTACAGTAAAGGGTTCACAGCGGACATCAGGTGAAATCTGTCACGTTTTCAGTCATTGTGACAATGACCACTACAGTAAACCCTATGAAATTTTGCTAGTCAGATGCTTATCCTAAAAGTGCACATATTTTCGGAGAAATATACTGATCTGCCGCAGATTTACTCTTTGTAAAAAACACTAAAAAGTCAGTCTGATAGGAAAAACACCTTGTCAATGGACTAAATGCTTATTGGAAGATTTAAATGAGTAGATGGCATTTGTCTTTGCATATCAACTACATAACGCAGCAGCTTACACTCGGATTTATAATCTCTGGCTTTTCAAATACGGTCAATTTTATCTAGATTGGAAATAACGTCATTATCACAGTCAACTAGAGTTCTAAGCAATTAAAGAATTTTTATCTTTATACGGTTAATTCAATCATTGAAGAATCGAGTTTGATAAGCTAGTTGTAGTCGAACAAAAACTTGGTGCGTCAAACACAACCGTAAACAGTGAGTACCCAACCGATTTTCATCAGAAAATGTCTACGCCAATAGTGCGATTTACGTGTTGCACAATCTGTAAATCTGTTTGACTTTTCAGGCAACACTACTATGCCATAAAGACTAAGCAAAGGAGTGTGATTAGCTCGGCAAATTCTGCTATAAGTTCCGATGGCACACTGGATCTAATAAAAACTTCAACAGTCTTTACTAACCCAAACAAGCTCACGAGCCAAGAGCCGGGGGTTTCACAAGATGGTTTTTGTTTAACAAATTAGACCTATACAACCCGATTTAATTCAACAACAAACAGTACCATTTAGTTGAGCGTCATATTACACAGAATAGCTTCAGTGCTTAAAGGTACCAATGGGAAACCGACTCATGACACCATTTCTTGCCCGATCGGATGTTGTATTAATCGTTACTTCTGTCTAACTGACCACTAGCAGTATCATTAGCCTGTCTACTTCCTACTTGAGGCAAGTACAGACAGTCCAGATGGAAAGTGTAAGTTGGAGCGTGATGTCTTAACAGGCAACGACAAGGTTTCAAAGCAGCGATCAACAAGTTCTCTAGGAATGTGCAAGCCTACCTGATCTGATTATACTCTGGGGATGATTTAGGTACAAAAACACAAAATCGACTGAAATCTTGCAACCAGACCGGTAACCGCCGAACTATTCCAAAACTGTATAGGATCATAATGTAATCTGGTTGTGTCTGTTTATACGGCCAACCGGTTGTACCTAGCCGAAGCCACAGACTGTTTCAGTTCTTACTGCTTTAGTAATTTTATCCTAATACTATTATCCACACACTTCATAACCAGAGTCGTCCTTTAGGTTCGCAGTTGTATATGGTGGGAGATCAGTACTAATCGCTGTTCACTATTACGGTGATTACTACTGTACCTACAGTTTATTACATCCGGCAATTTAGCCGTAATGGCATTTTGTCAACAGCTGTATTGTTTCAACAATTCGAATAGACCCATGAGTTCATTAGAAGACAAAGGTGATTTTGGCGAACAGTCTGTTTTCGGTTATTCATCATCGGGCCAATTACATAACATTTTATACCATCATGGTTGTCAAGCGAGAAGAAATCAAGAGCAATTAGTCACATAACTACATCAAACGGTTGTGAATTGGACGACAATTAAGTAACAAAATTGACCTCCGGAGTTGTCAAGTGGGTAATGGG
>QNGE01002135.1:116422-126559 GCA_008508345.1 Paragonimus westermani
CGTATTCTGGCCACCGCGGAAGCGATCGGAATCCGGTTGCGCAATCCACAGTTGTGCGCTCAGAAGAAATTTGTTCAGACCCTACGGTTACCATGGCCCCCCATTACCCACTTGACAACTCCGGAGGTCAATTTTGTTACTTAATTGTCGTCCAATTCACAACCGTTTGATGTAGTTATGTGACTAATTGCTCTTGATTTCTTCTCGCTTGACAACCATGATGGTATAAAATGTTATGTAATTGGCCCGATGATGAATAACCGAAAACAGACTGTTCGCCAAAATCACCTTTATCTTCTAACAGCTGTATTATTTATAGAAATGAGTGAACGAAGGATCCGTGGTTAAAGACTAACGCTTTCTTCTAGGAATGAAAGACTCCAAACGTGTACTGAACCGTTGGCCATGGTAGCAAAAACCAGTCAAATTAGCCCAGAGTGGAGGTTACTTGTAGACGTGAACGAGTTTGGCCGGTTGATTCCGCTACACACTTGCACTCATTATTAGTTTTTGCTTGTTTGCTTATCTTACTACAGTAGGTGGATTTTTCTGGCCAGACAAAACGATAAAGTTAATGTGTCAACTTCACGTTCGCGCTGAATATTTGGAAGTACAGGCTGGTGAAAAATAAGAGGACATATACTGACCATCATCTCTGCATTATCAAGTAGCCCTGATTAGTTATGTTCTAGTAGAAACACGAACCGACTTGATGTGATAAACTTTTAGATCTAAACGCAAAGTAGTAGGAATCGGGGATCTTTGCAAACATTCAACCTTAAATTTTGAGTTGTGCCCTTGTGTAATACCTCGTCGTTGGTGTGAAGACCAATCAGTTTGTCATGTCTTCGATCGGATCGATGAATTTTCGGATTCAGTTCCTCTTCTTTTGAGAACACGGCATCATATACACATCGGGCGTTGTCAGGCTGAGAAGGGAGATAAGTGAGACAAGACAGAGAACTCAGTCCATGAGAAGAAAAGACAGAGTAGACGATATGCTCAAAAACAGAGTTTCATAATTCACCAAGGTTGATCTGTTCTATGAGACCGAGGGTGGCGGACACGAATTAGACAAGGACGCAGAGGCGTCTATATCTGTTATAAGGGGGGGAAGGTTGAAAACGAAAATCAAAGTGTGTAGACATAAAAGCATTGACTATCATTGCCACACAAAATCTTGAGTAGACAAAGCTTCATACTACATGCAGCATGTTCCATTTAAGATGAATAAGAAATAGATAAATAAAATTCTGTCCGGCGTTCCGACATACAAAAAGTATGCCGGCAAGTCAGATAGACGATCATTTTTGAATAACTGATAGTCTTCAATATGTTGTTAACAAGAAATGTCTAACTAGAAGGGCTTGCGAAAACATCATGCACGACGGAGGTAAGAACAACTGTATTCAGCAGACAAAAATTAAAATCGTGCTAAATTTCGAAGCCAGAGTAGATATTGGGGATTCACAATATGTCCACAGGCGTTAAACCGCGTTCAATGAATTTTACGTCAATAGTAACCTTACGTCCGGAATGTGAAGCATTCCTGCATCTCCTTTCCATGTAGTGTATTCACCTGTTTGACAGCAGTCGTTTCTTTAGGCAGTACGACCGGAAATTGGTCCGATTAGTTCCGTGAGCATCGCCTATGCTGGCTCAGAATTAGCACATCTGATAGACTGGAGCCAATCAATGTGGATTTTGCGTTTTGTTCAATCTACTGATTCACATTCGTCAGGCTTAATACAACCACAGAATGTTGATCGAGGTTGAGTCTATCAAAAACAGTTGTCGAACACAGCCCTTGTGAGTGACATCAGTTTCACATTCACGCATTAGAATAACATTGACACATGTTGCCCGTGACAACCACCGTTATTTTTTTACGCTGAAAAGAAGAATATATAGTATACGCATGCGTTCAGTTTTTCTCCATGATTCAGAAACATGGTATACAGCTCGCGAAATAATCAGTATAGATCTGCTGTACTTGACCATTGTCATCTCCGCCAAGTAGCCTATGCCGAATAGAATGACCACTTGAGCAACACGATTGTTCATCATATAGTACGTTGGAAAACTAGAAATACGCCTCCAGCCAGTGGGCTAATCAGATAACGCAGTCTGAGATTATCAGTCAGCAACTTCTGTATGTCGGCTAAACCTTTACCGCATTGAACGGCAGTCACTAAGACCTTCAAAAGTTGGCCGTGAAATATGAGAACATTAACTAAGGTGTGTTGGGTAACGCTCCGCTACTCACAAATCCAGTGAGCATCATTGGCACTCCTAGTTTCTCTGCTTAGCACTAGTTTATCTGTTTTCATCCATTTTGTTTATTTTCTTCATTTTGGTTATCCACCATAAAAATGCGGTCGATGGTGGTCGCAGTCACAGTATTTTTGGGTAAGGTTCGTGAGTGTTGAGAGTGAATGAACAAAAGAACGCACGGACAGTTAGCCATGGTTCAATGGATTAGCTCATTACCTAACAGTTTTAGTTCTTCCGACCTCCTAAATATGTGTTCTGTGTTCATCACAGAGTTTACGATATTTCTTGTGATATTACTTGTATTACTAATGAGTAGTGTGGCAGATTTATGATTTTAGATGAGATGATAGTACTTGTGATAAGAAAACGGTGTTCTCCTTATTCGATGTTTTCGAAGACGCTTCTAAATATTTTAGTCAATTCGGAGTTGATAACTTGACAAACTTTTAGTGGATGTACGTTACAATGCACTGCATGTTTGCATCAATATGAAAGTTTTTGATGCAGTAACTTAGTGCAATAGGCACTCTTTTTAACTATGGTTTTAATCATTCCACATTATGTATCCAACTCATCCGTCCCCAACGGCCGTGAGCTTAACTGGTAGATAGGATGGCTCGAACCGCAGCTTACAGCAACAGTTACGTACAATAACTAAGATAGAATGTTGGCGAAAAGTAAAGCAATGAATGAAACAACGCCAAGGGAAAAAAATCAAGAATTACCAAGGATCTCGGCACATAATGCCTGGTGCAGTAAATGCTTGGCCGGCCTATAGAGAATGTGGACAATCCCACATTGTGCAGCTTGATAAGTCGACCAGTATATTTCACAATCTCAGCGTTCTAAAATGCATAATGCTGAGAGATCGTGTTTTTCACATGATCAACGCACGTGATGTGAGCCAACTGGCGGGGACAGCGGTGGGTGAGCGCTGTAAGTCTGTCGGTATCTTCGTCACGTGTAAGCCATAATTTTGAAACATGGTACAAAACAGAACGTGCACAGGTTGTACGCATTTTTTCTGTCAACGCTCCTTGAACGTTATTTCAACGTCACAAACGTTGGGGGCTATCAAACACAGTAAGCTTTTTTATTGTTTCGGTTATGTATCAGCAGCCATCGATAACCCTTCACTGCTAGCGATGATGAGATCACCATCAACGAGGAGTTTCGAGGAGTTTCAGTCGTATGTGTACATTAAAAACAAAGAAACGAAACGATTGTGAAGATTTCTATGTTTTACGTATATTTAGTACCCCCAGGTTTTCTTCAAAATACAGTTGTATGCCAGGTTATCTCCTTCTACTTCGCGGGATTCCTAATTAAAATTCTTGTTTTCTATAATATAAAACCAATTAAAGCAAACTGCACACTTCGTTCTAACAACTATACGGCGAGCAAACAGATTCATAAAATAAGGTGTGAGATTTTAGTTTGTATTCGATGGCGCTTACACTTTTAATCGCCTGCAACTTCACGTTATATTATAAGTCTATTTGTAACTAAACAGAGGCAGTTTCGAGGTGCCAACAGTGTATGTATTGAATAAGAATTCTACACCAGATTGAAATCCTTGAAACCATGTGAAATCATAAGAAAATAAAATTTCTATTGCGAAAAATCTTGTCTACGAGCACACTAGTGAACGTTACACTTGCTAAACTGTTGCTGTTTTGAAACGTCGAGCTCCTATAATGGTCCAGATTTGTGATGACTCGATAAAAATAGCCCAAAAAATCTGTGTTTCGCAAACATTAGAACATCACCGGCATGCCTTTAGCAGTATACTAAATTTTGTAACCCGCTGGTTTGAACGGCAGAAAAAAGCACGCTTGTTTTGACTTTGTATCTAAGGATAAAGCACTGGTCAAAATAAAAATGTTTGTAGGGCAGCAACAAATTCTGATGCTTTTGCTCGAGCAATCAATAATAAACCTTGAAAGTCTTCTGTGGCAATTCATTACGCATGTTCAGATTTTCCATGGTTACAAACCATATTCATATACTTTGATGTGTTATCCGAGAGATATCCAGTACTTAAATGTAGTGTCGATGTCATTAACCATAATTCTTTTCAACACTTTTCTTATTAATTCTGAATACACAAATTGATAGAACGCGAGCACAATTGTTTTTCATCCCACAACAGATGGCACCATGAATACAACCAAAATCATCCGTAACCGTAACAAAAACATCCGGAAGCAAAGACTCAAGTGAACAACGTTGTAAAACGCAACATTAGTTGAAAAGTTGCAAGTGATCCGACTGCAAGCATAGCAATATAAGTAGCTATTTTAATCAGTGGTTTACGTGATCGTGAAGTCTACCACATGAGAATGGGCACAAACAGTTCTCCCTTCCACCCAGGATTTTTTAAGTAGCAACACTGTTATCGACCAAAAACATGATAGTAGATTTCAGCCTCCATGTCAATCGAATTGTCAATACCGCTTGACCACGTCCATGAATGACAGCACTGCAATTTAAGCCAGCTATCTACGTGTAAATTCAATGGCCTGTTATAAACTTGAACTTTTCCGCTCTGTACGTTTTCCAACTTTGGTTTTTAGTGACATTCGGTTTTGAGAAAAGAGAATCAAATAAGCCTCTTCATCCTAACCTCAACAAGGAACTGAAATTATCAAAAACGTTTACAGAGGGACCGTGAAACGAGCCTTAGGACTGAGGGACTAGTCATGCAACGAGTGTACGATCAACTAATATAGTTCACGGAGATATCACTGAGTACTTAGTGTGATCACTCATGAATCATGCATCATCTATAAAAGTTAAGAAACGAATGACTTGAAGGTTTTACAACAATTTCAGGGATACAATAAAAAAAATTGTGTGAGCGACAATCACATAAAAGCTTCGCAAATAAAATTTACAAAGTAAAACCGTATGTACAAATACTTATCAGGCTAAAAAGGTCACGCACTTGACATGCACCTGTTTCATGTTCATAATACTGAGAGTGACTTCACCTGTTTCAACAACCTCTTATGATCTGTTAGGATCTATTGTCATAGGGGATCTATTAGGGTAGCTGTAGACCTCTTGATTCGAGTAACACAAGGTCTCCTCAGACCCAAACTATTTCTGTGCATGATGAATTATTACCCAACAATCATTTTGAAAACCGAATGATGTGTGTGCATGAAAATCAACCATCAGTAACAACTCGAATTTCATCATCGTATGTGAATACAGTTCCCAGCAAACAAACCGGAGTTAATTAACTCTGAACAATGCATAATCCTGCAGAGTTTACGAGGGGCAATTACAATTGAGTCCTAAGTTAACAACAAGGCTAAATGGGGCAGCAAGAAGATCAAAGAACCTAGGTAACGAAACCGGTCAGCAAACTTCATAGCTTCATTATCTGACATTGAATATACGTGAGCACAGCAACCTTTAGTAAGCACCTTACATTTTGAGGCTGCAAAACGCATTCCGTACACATGGTGCATCACTATGAGCACAAACCCTTTTTCCACTACGATTTCCGCTCTTTACAGGTTTTCTTCAAAATACAGTTGTATGCCAGGTTATCTCCTTCTACTTCGCGGGATTCCTAATTAAAATTCTTGTTTTCTATAATATAAAACCAATTAAAGCAAACTGCACACTTCGTTCTAACAACTATACGGCGAGCAAACAGATTCATAAAATAAGGTGTGAGATTTTAGTTTGTATTCGATGGCGCTTACACTTTTAATCGCCTGCAACTTCACGTTATATTATAAGTCTATTTGTAACTAAACAGAGGCAGTTTCGAGGTGCCAACAGTGTATGTATTGAATAAGAATTCTACACCAGATTGAAATCCTTGAAACCATGTGAAATCATAAGAAAATAAAATTTCTATTGCGAAAAATCTTGTCTACGAGCACACTAGTGAACGTTACACTTGCTAAACTGTTGCTGTTTTGAAACGTCGAGCTCCTATAATGGTCCAGATTTGTGATGACTCGATAAAAATAGCCCAAAAAATCTGTGTTTCGCAAACATTAGAACATCACCGGCATGCCTTTAGCAGTATACTAAATTTTGTAACCCGCTGGTTTGAACGGCAGAAAAAAGCACGCTTGTTTTGACTTTGTATCTAAGGATAAAGCACTGGTCAAAATAAAAATGTTTGTAGGGCAGCAACAAATTCTGATGCTTTTGCTCGAGCAATCAATAATAAACCTTGAAAGTCTTCTGTGGCAATTCATTACGCATGTTCAGATTTTCCATGGTTACAAACCATATTCATATACTTTGATGTGTTATCCGAGAGATATCCAGTACTTAAATGTAGTGTCGATGTCATTAACCATAATTCTTTTCAACACTTTTCTTATTAATTCTGAATACACAAATTGATAGAACGCGAGCACAATTGTTTTTCATCCCACAACAGATGGCACCATGAATACAACCAAAATCATCCGTAACCGTAACAAAAACATCCGGAAGCAAAGACTCAAGTGAACAACGTTGTAAAACGCAACATTAGTTGAAAAGTTGCAAGTGATCCGACTGCAAGCATAGCAATATAAGTAGCTATTTTAATCAGTGGTTTACGTGATCGTGAAGTCTACCACATGAGAATGGGCACAAACAGTTCTCCCTTCCACCCAGGATTTTTTAAGTAGCAACACTGTTATCGACCAAAAACATGATAGTAGATTTCAGCCTCCATGTCAATCGAATTGTCAATACCGCTTGACCACGTCCATGAATGACAGCACTGCAATTTAAGCCAGCTATCTACGTGTAAATTCAATGGCCTGTTATAAACTTGAACTTTTCCGCTCTGTACGTTTTCCAACTTTGGTTTTTAGTGACATTCGGTTTTGAGAAAAGAGAATCAAATAAGCCTCTTCATCCTAACCTCAACAAGGAACTGAAATTATCAAAAACGTTTACAGAGGGACCGTGAAACGAGCCTTAGGACTGAGGGACTAGTCATGCAACGAGTGTACGATCAACTAATATAGTTCACGGAGATATCACTGAGTACTTAGTGTGATCACTCATGAATCATGCATCATCTATAAAAGTTAAGAAACGAATGACTTGAAGGTTTTACAACAATTTCAGGGATACAATAAAAAAAATTGTGTGAGCGACAATCACATAAAAGCTTCGCAAATAAAATTTACAAAGTAAAACCGTATGTACAAATACTTATCAGGCTAAAAAGGTCACGCACTTGACATGCACCTGTTTCATGTTCATAATACTGAGAGTGACTTCACCTGTTTCAACAACCTCTTATGATCTGTTAGGATCTATTGTCATAGGGGATCTATTAGGGTAGCTGTAGACCTCTTGATTCGAGTAACACAAGGTCTCCTCAGACCCAAACTATTTCTGTGCATGATGAATTATTACCCAACAATCATTTTGAAAACCGAATGATGTGTGTGCATGAAAATCAACCATCAGTAACAACTCGAATTTCATCATCGTATGTGAATACAGTTCCCAGCAAACAAACCGGAGTTAATTAACTCTGAACAATGCATAATCCTGCAGAGTTTACGAGGGGCAATTACAATTGAGTCCTAAGTTAACAACAAGGCTAAATGGGGCAGCAAGAAGATCAAAGAACCTAGGTAACGAAACCGGTCAGCAAACTTCATAGCTTCATTATCTGACATTGAATATACGTGAGCACAGCAACCTTTAGTAAGCACCTTACATTTTGAGGCTGCAAAACGCATTCCGTACACATGGTGCATCACTATGAGCACAAACCCTTTTTCCACTACGATTTCCGCTCTTTCCGTCAAGCGGCCAATGAAGAATCTTGAGTTTCCAATTTTTATGAAACTGTGGAATGTTGCCATAGAAATCCTGCCTGAACACTTCACAGATTGCTGCGAACAACAACCATTTTTTATGCACTGAACCACTCAATACATTGAATGTTATTATTATAATTATATAATTAGCTACAGTATATACTGTAGCTACAGTTACCCTAGTAGCACACTAAGACGGTCGACCGTCTTTTGAGTGTCTTTTGAGTGTCTTCCACTTGGGTAGACGCAGTGGACGCCCAAAAGGAAAATATTGAGGACCATGTGATGTAAGCCCATCATATATAGACCACATAAGTCCATGAACAATAATCCAACTGCGTATCCAATAACAACGCTCACTTTTTTTGGAGAATTGAAGTAAGTTCTTTCTTTCGGCAATGACCGGGATGTCGGGACATAGGAGAATGCTGATAA
This sequence comes from Paragonimus westermani, assembly GCA_008508345.1. Lineage (NCBI taxonomy): Eukaryota > Metazoa > Platyhelminthes > Trematoda > Plagiorchiida > Troglotrematidae > Paragonimus > Paragonimus westermani. The sequence goes on from QNGE01002135.1 coordinate 124,936, forward strand.
GGCGCAGGGTTTCCCTTCCAAGTGAAAGTTCTCGCCATGACTTTCTACATCAATGGTTACTAATTCATATGCCGAGGACATTTTTGAAATATCACAAACACGTAAGTTTATTCCATTGGTGAATTAAAACAAACTGCGATAATTCATTCATGTAGAGCGGTAAAAAATCGCCGTGTAACCTTCTCGACGATTCTGACTATAGCCGGGCATTTCTTCTTGCTTGGTGTGCTTTCTTTTTGTTTCAATACACGAGTTTTGATGCAAAATGGGTACAGCTCATTCAGTCATGAAACTCTTTGGACGCAATGGGTGCCTATATTTTCTTCACGATTTATCTACTACGTGCTTCAGGGTTACTTCGTCTGCATCGTTCCTAATGTTTATCGGCATGCTATAGTATACTACTTATTATCTCGTATCCTGTCTTGAAACGCTAAGTTCCCTTCAATAACTTCATCAGCACAGAAAGAAGACATATGTTGCGATATGTTAACATTTCGTTCACTCTCATCAGTCGCATACGTAAAACATGCAAGTTGTACATGACAGACAATTAGTGCTAGACAATTAGAGCTGGACACGCATAAAATCACACTGCGTATTATGTCATCACGACCACGGCAAACCTATAGGTTGCTTCACCCACTTTTGTGCACATAGCGCTGAAGGCCAGTAGCTTCGGGTTCTGCTGATGTAACAGTATTTTGAAAAAGTTAAATGGGACCACCCGGTGTGCCTTTATCATGAGTTGTCTGACAATAGATGATGCGGAGCTTCGAGTCACCGATTCACCGGTTTCCATTTGTTGTGTCGTGCGCAGTTATAACCATTTTAGTACGTGTTCGCCCACACGCTCAGATAGGCGTTTGTCTGTTCTGCTTACGTAAATGTCACCGCAACTCCAAGTGAGATGCTGCAACACGTGGTGGTTCTAAAGCCGGAAAAAGGATCTGACGTTGTCAAAATGAACAAGGACGATTATATGATGGAAATGAGTACCATTTTGAAACACCGACGAGTGAAAATACCATAATGTTGGAAAAGCAAATAGCGAGACAACATCAGGCAATGCTGTTGCACGGCCACACATCTGAAAATCAATATAGGCACATGAAGCCAATTTGCACGGAAACAACACGAATTAGAGTTGCGCGAAAAATACACAAGGAAGGAACAGCGCTGCGACCAATTTTGTGTAGGAACAGTTCAGCAAAAAAGATACAAGAAGGAAATGACAAAATGACTCCGGTGCATCAGTCAATGACATATCATCAAGCTGCATCAAGGAGGACAACACGCGAATCAAATGCACTGCCGCAAATGCTGAATGGTGCAGCGACAAAGGTTAACGGAATTGCGAAATTGCCGGTCACGAATCCGGAGAATGGGAAGATTTATGTGCTTGATTTTTTGTGGTCTATCGTGATTAAACGCTCATTTTAGGTGTTGATGCAATTCAGTTGACGGGTTTCATCACCGTTATTCGCGATGAATTTCTGCATGAATTAGCCGACTCATATGTTCTTGATCAGTGTTCATGTGTTTTTATCCGACTCTCGGCCACATGCTAGACGCTGTTAGTTCATCGGTGGTTAACGATGCCGTCCCTGTTGCGTTATCAGTT